>JARUPZ010000015.1:2583856-2769691 GCA_031213475.1 Nereocystis luetkeana
CTACACGGGAAATTTAATCAACTCATTGAAGCTGTCGTCCATATGCAGGTCCGCCGCACGAGCGGTTCTAGTAGGATGCAGCTCGCCCTTCATGCGACTCGCCAGACACCTCACGGCGCTTCGCCCTTGGTGCAAGCAATGTCTGCCTGGTCGGTGAAAACCCGACATGCTCCGTCCCGGCATTGTAGGGATGCGAGGGTCTATGGTCATACGACTACGGCCATGCATGAGATCGAGTAGATATCTCCTACCGAGTACACCCCCCCTCCCTTCTATGGGCATACGACTACGACCATGCATGAGATCGAGTACGTATATCTCCTATCGAGCACACAACCCTCCCCACCCCCCCAACCCACCACCACCACCACCACCACCACCACCGCCAGCCCCCCTCCCCTGCTATCGTCCTAACCTATCTCCAACTTCAGCCATCATCACGACCACCTCCGCCCGCCGCCCACCGCCCCCCACCCCCCGCAGATCGCTCTCGGGCTGCTCGAGTCAGCGTGCCCCAGGCAGGGGTCTCGGGTGCTGATGTTCGTGGGAGGGCCTCCGACGATCGGCCCCGGCATGATGGTTGGTCGCGTGAAGACCGAGACCATCCGGAGCCACACGGATCTGCAGAAGAACAACGCGCCTCACTTCAAGGTGGTACAGCGTTGCTGTAGTGGTCTCTAGAATAGTGTCGGGTCGTCTGCTGATGTGCTGCCGGTGGAGTCGCTCGGCGCAGGTGGGATTGACCAGTGCTACTATTGCTGCGGGGGACCATAGTTAATAGGACCTATGGTGTACTTAAAAAACCCTTATATTTAACCATGTTTACTAACAATATGGTCCTATTAACTATGACGGCCCCCGCAATAGTATTACGGGGGACCATATTAAATAGGACCTACGGTGACCACAAAAACCTATATATTTACCTACTTGTACTCGCAATATTTGGTCCTATTTAATATGGTCCCCCGTAATAGTGCGCGGGATAGGGCCCGTCGCCGCTTATGTTGCCGGTAGTGTCGCCTGGCGCATTTATGTCGGCACTATGGAGGGGCCACTGCTGGAAGGGGATAGGGGATGATAAGGAAGGAACGGGGGGGGGGCGTGGGGGGGGTTGTGAAGAACTCACAGATAAAAATACGCCTCATTCCAAGGTGGGGAGATAGGGGATGCTGGGGGTGGGTGGTGGCGTAAAGGGGGAGGGGATGGGGGGGGCGTAGGGAAGGAATTTGTTGTGAAGGATCCGCAAAAAGAAACAACACGCCTCTTTTTCACGGGAGGGGGTGTAGGAGATGCTTGCTTGGGTGGGATGGGAGGGAAAAAGGAGGCGTGGGAAGAGGGGGGGGGGGGGGGACGGGGGGGGGGTTAGGGGAAATAACGTTTGTGCGGTTGTTGCGCATTGTAATAAAAATGAATGGGGAGGGGGGGGGGAAGGGGGGGGTGTACTCGATAGGAGAGATGTACTCGATCTCATGCATGACCGTAGTCGTATGACCATAGACAGGTGGGGGGGGGGGGGGGTGTAGGAAATAAATGTTAGTGCGGTTGTTGCGCTTTGTGCTGAAAGGGGATGGAAGGGCGCGAGGCAAGGGGAGGAGTGGGGGCAGCGGGGGGCGGGCAAGGTTTAATGCGGGGAGTGATGCTGGTAAGGAGGGATGAGGGACGGGGGATGGGTGATACTTTTGTGGTGGAGTTGGTACGCTGGGGGAGGGGGGACGGGACGGGGGTGTCCTGTGCAGTTGGGATGGTTTTTAATCTGGGGGGGGGGGGGAGGGGGGGCGATGGGCGATGGAGTGGTACCGTTTCTTGCTTTGTCCGCACTATGTAATCCTTCTCCGCTCGTCTCGCTTCCTCGTTGTCTCTTCTGTCTCCCTCCCCCCCTCTCTCCTTCCTTCTTTCCCTCCCTCCTTCCTTGACTCTGCCCGTCGCTATTTGGATACTGTGCACATTTTCGTCGGTCGTTATGACGGCTATCTTCCCCCCCCCCCCCCCCTGTCTCGAAAGGGATGCGTGGTCAATGGTCAAATGACTAAGGCAAGCAACGAATGAGTACGCCCCCCCCCCCCCCCCCTCCCCCTTTCCCCCCGTAACCCCCTGGAGAAGGCTGCGTGCAAGTTCTACGAAGGGCTCGCGGAGAAGGCCATGGGGAACTGCCACGTTGTGGACATTCTCGCGTGCAGTCTCGACCAGATCGGCCTCTTGGAGATGAAGGTGGGTTTATCCCGTTCTCCTTTTTCTGTGTCTCATCGTTGTTCGTTGGTTCGTTTCGCTGTTTGTTGGTCGGTGGGTGGATCGTGTGTAGGCTCGTTCGCTTGGTTGGCTTGGTTGGTTGGCTGTGTGTGTAATGCTTGTCTGCTCTGTCGGTTCGGTGTTGCGTTTGTCTTGTCTTGTCTTGTCTTGTCTTGTCTGTTCGCTTGCTTGTTTTTTTTTAACTCATGCGCTCGTCGTTATTCGTGCGTTTGTTCTGAGATTCTGCTTCTTTTTCTGATCCCCCCCCCCCCCCACCCTCCCTCCCTCCCTCCTCAACTCCCCTCGCCCCTCCCCTCCACCCTCTCTCCAGGTGTGCGTGGAGAAGACAGGGGGCCAGATGGTCCTCGGCGACTCGTTCGGCCAGTCAGTGTTTAAGGAGTCCTTGGCGCGGCTGTTCCGTAAGATGACGAGCGACGACGGCCAACCGGTACCTATTCCGCCGCCTGAGCAGGGGGGAGGAGCGGCGTTGCTCGAGATGGGTTTCGGCGCGACTCTTGAGGTGAGCGTTTTTGGGGAGAAGGGGGGCGGGGGTGGCGTTGGTGGGGAGAAGGGAGGGGGGGGGGGGGGGGGAGGGGGGGGGGGGCAAGGGGGGGGAAAGGAGGCGCGTGAAGGGCAGATGGGAGGTTAGGTCGCTGAGGTGGGTTTCTGCGTAACGTTTTTGGGCTTTTGTTCCTGGTGTAGGGGATGGAGTGGGGGGGGTTGGCGGGTGAATGGGGAGGGAGGATGGGTTGGGATTTTGGGATGGGTTCCCCGCACCCCTATTGAAGAGTGAGATTTTGGATGCAGGGGATGAGGGGGACAGGGGGGGGGCGCGCGGCTGGGGCCTGTTGCTGTTGCTGGTGCTGGTGCTAGTGCTGGTGCTGGTGCTGGTGCTGATGCTCTGCTGGTGCTGGTGCTCTGCTGGTGCTGCGACTGCTGTTGCCGTTCATTGCTGGTAATGCTGCTGCATTTATGGCTGCCACTGCCACTGCCACTGCTGCTGCTGCTGCTTGCGGCTGGTACTATTGTCACTGTTGCTGCTGCTGCTGCTGCTGCTGCTGCTGCTGATGCTGCTGCTGCTGCTGCTGCTGCTGCTGCTGCTGCTGCTGCTGATGCTGCTGCTGCCCTTGCTGTTGCCACAGCTGCTGCCACTGCTGCTGATGCTGCCGTTGCTGTTGCCACAACTGCTGCCACTGGTGTTGCTGCTGCTGCTGCTGCTGCTGCCGCTGTTGCCGTTGTTGCTGTTGCTGCTACGTATTACCACTGCTGTTGCCACTGCTGCCGCTGCTGCCACCCTTGCTAGTGTAGTACTTACGGCTACCCCTTCCATGATGTCCCGCCCCCCCCCCCCCCCGCGCTCCTCAGGTGTTGACGAGCCGAGAGTTCAAGGTGGCTGGTGCGATCGGACCTTGCAGCTCCCTCAACAAGAAGAACGCCAACGTCGCGGAAACCGAGATAGGCCAGGTAGAAACGCCTCCTTTGCTTCCGCCCCCCCCCCCCCCCCCCGTCAAAACTTCCATGTGGAATGTCCTCTCACGTCGGACTGACGGTCGATGCCCGCTACATGATCTCAATCGTTCGGGGAGGTCAGGTCTCTGATCCGTAGGGTCTACAGTAGCTCATGTTGTCTGTCGGATGGGAGCCGTGTAGTCTGCATGACTTGCAGCGGGACATAGCCCCTGGGTTGGATATGTGCTGCCAGTAATCGGATGCTTCACACAAAAGATATCACAAGATGTCTCAACGGCAGGCTGATATGTACTGTAGACCCTACGGTGGTAGATCGTGATGCGTTTATGAGGCGTGGAAGTATTTCCTTGGGCGACCTGTGCTCGCCCTGCCGTAAAGCACCGGTCCGTATTTATCGCGTGCCTTCTTTTTGTGTATTATGTGTTACGGTTTTTTTTTTCGCTGTGTTTTGTTTTGGGTTGTTTTGTGTTCTGTTTTTGTTTCTTCTCCGTGCTTGTGAATATGTCCTCCGTCTAGCTCGCGCCCCCACCTCCCCCCCCCCCCCCCCCCCCCCACCCCCGGCCCGGCTCCGCTTAATCCTCTTAGTACGGCAGTCCCGTTTGTGAGACAAAACACTTGAAATTTGACTGGTTTGTCCTCAAAACGGGACTGCCGTTCTAACAGGGGCTAAAGTTGACGATAAAAAGTTGCGATTTCCGGAACGGCCACTTGGGGTATTTGTTTTTTTTCGGAGGGGGGGGGGGGGGGGGGGGCATCGTGATCCCCTACCCGCCCTATCACTGGAGGCGCTCACGGGTGATAAATAAGACCAGTGCCACAGCTGGTGAATGGTGTTGATGGCGTATTTTGGGTTTCCAAAAAGGGCTGTTAACCGACTCTGCCATCCCTGAAGAAGCTTGCGCGCCCAGGATGGAGGTTGCGCTTGGTGCTTGAGAGGTGGCCCCCTGGCAGGCCAGCAACCAGTTTGAGCCGCGCTTACCCCCCTCGGCCGTTCCCTCCCCCCCCCCCCCCTCCTCCTTCCCTCCCCTCTCCTTCGACCCACCCCCCACTCCTGTAGGGGGTCCATACCGGAGAATATGTCAGCTCATTGAAGCTGTCGTCCACATGCAAGTCCGCCTCACAAGCGGCATCTTGCTTTGTAGATTGCAGCTCACCCTTCATGCGGCCCGCCGAACACTTTGACGAAGCTTCGCGCTTGGTGCAAGCAAATGTCTGCCGCCTGGTCGGTGAAAGCCCGACGTGCTCCGTGCCGGCATCGCAGTAGTGATGCGTAGTGATGCGAGGGTCTATGGTCATACGACTACGGCCGTGCGTGATATCGAGTACATCCACCCAATCCCCCCCCCCCTCCCCCCCCCGCCCGCCTCCCCCCCCCCCCTTCTGCTGGCCGGCAATGCCCCCCGTAAAACGTTTTATTAACTGCCAGGGTGGAACGTATGCGTGGTACTTGGGAGGCATGACGCCGTCAACGACCGTCGCGGTGTACTTCGAGGTGACCAACAACCAGTCGGAGCCGCTCCCTCAGCACAAGCGCAGGTTCCTCCAGGTGAGCGAAGCCTGCCCTGTTTTTTTTTTTTTTTTTTTTCTGCAGATATTTTATATGGTTTCAGGTAGGTATGGTGAAGGATTTTCCCACCGGGAACACGTAGATTACCCCCGTACCCGGGTATCTAGGTACCGGCTTGTGTCGGGTACCCGGGCGCCCGGGTGCGAGTACCCGGCGGGGGAGCTGTGGTGGACACAAGTAACGGCGATGCTATAGTTGACAGGACTCATCTTGTTGTTGTTGTTGTTGTTGTTGTTGTTGTTGTTGTTGTTGTTGTTGTTGTTGTTGTTGTTGTTGTTGTTGTTGTTGTTGTTGTTGTTGTTGTTGTTGTTGTTGTTGTTGTTGTTGTTGTTGTTTGTTGTGGTTGCTGCTGTTCGTGGTGGTTGGTGGTGGTGGTGGTGGTGTTTGGTGTCGGTGTTTGATGTTGCCGTTGCGGCTGATGTCGTTGCCTCTGCTGCTGTTGTAGTTGCTGTTGTGTTGTGGCTTTTTGTTGTACTACTGTTGTTTTTTTTCGTTGATGTTGGAGTCGTGGCCTTTAGCTGTACCACTGTTGTTTTTTTTTTTGATGATGTTGGTGCTGTTGTTGTTGGTGGTGGTGTGAGGGGTGTTCGATATTCGGTGGCGGTGTTGGTGTTGGGTGTAATTTGGTTGGATCACCACTGCGCCGGACGTTTTGTGTGCCTTTCGGTAGATTAAGGTCTAGTACCTGTTATTAAATTGTAGGGGTGACGTTAACCCTTTTAGCACCGCACCCCCATATGTGGGGACGAAGCTCTCTAACTATCAGTGGTTTGTCCCCAAAACGGGACTGGGGTCCTAAAAGAGTTGACTACTACCGATAGGATTAGCGTCACCTGCTGCTACTACCATTATTAATAGTAGTATCCACGTCAACTACTACTACTAGGATTAGCGTTGTGCTGGGTAAATGGGGAATTGGCCAACTAACACGACTACCGCCGCTGCTGCTGCCGCCGCCACCACCACCACCACCGTTCCCTAACTCGTTCGTTTGCCGACTCAACTCGACCCGGCCCGATTCGACTCCACTCTACTCAACTCTTGACGGGACTGGACTGGACTGACTTGGACTGGACTGGACTCACTTGGACTGGAATGGACGGGACTGGACTGGATTGGACTGGACTGGACGTGATTGGACTGGACTGGACTGGACTGGACTGGGCTCTTTACTCCGCTCGAATATCTACTCTGCTCGACTCTACTCGACTCTACCTTACTCTACTCGGTTTAAACCTACTGTACTATACTATACTATACTCTATCCTACGCTTCCCTACCCTACCCTACCCTACTCTACCCTACCCTTCCCTCCTTCCCTACTCTACCCTCTCCTTCCCTACCCTATCCTACTCTACTCTACCCTACCCTACCCTTCCCTACCCTACCCTATCCTACCCTACCCTACCCTACCCTACCCTACCCTACCCTACCCTACCCTACCCTACCCTACCCTACCCTACCCTACCCTACCGCTCCCTACCCCTCCCTACCCTACCCTCTACCCTACCCTACCCTACCCGACTCTATCCGACGCGACTCGACCCGACCCGGCTTGACTCGGCACTCGAATGCACGCGACCGGATTGGACTGGACTGGACTGGACTGGACTGGACTGGACTGGACTGGACTGGACTGGACTGGACTGGACTGGACTGGATCTGACTCGACCCAACTCCAATGGTTGGACGTGAACAAACCCTCCAGTTCGTGACCCAGTACCAGCAGGCGGGGGGAAGGTTCATGCTGCGAGCGACGACCGTCTGCGGTGGATGGCACAGCGATCCCAACTCGCTCGAGCCTTTGGTGAGGGGCTACGACCAGCAGGCGGCGGCCGTCCTCATGGCGCGCATTGCCGTGCACAGGACGGAGACCGAGGAGGTGAGGGTGGGGTAGGGCGGGGTGAGGTGATGTGTGTGTGTGTTGTGGAGTGGGGTGAGGTGTGTCTGTGGGGGGGGGTGAGGTGGGGTGGGGTGGGGTGGGGTGGGGTGGGATGGGATAGGGCGGGGGTGTATGTTCACGTAGGAGTTGTAGGGCTTTTTCGTAGTCTGCCAGTCCCTGGGTACTGGAAACGTACGCTCGGGATCAGAGTCGGTATCTATGTAAGTACCCAGGATGGGTAAGTAAGGTGGGTGGGTGGGTGGGTTGGGTGCGGTGTTGCCCAACCGCGGCCCTTCGCAACGGATGCTTTGGGGACAAATTGGTGTGAAATTGAGATTGAAATCACGTGTAGTACATTAAATACTTGTGAGATCTGTTGGTTTTCGATCAACCAACCAGCTGTGTGGGGTTGTATACGATCGCCGTCACACCCCGTCATCTCAAGAGTATACCGACTTCCTTCGGGCAACTATTCCGTTAGTTTTTTTTTTTTTTTTCGTTTGTGTGGGTGGGTGCGACGATAGGGATTTGACCACTTTTTTTGTCCCCCGACATTTTTCTGTTGGGAGGCTTCTTAACCCCTTTAGAACCGCAGCCCCGTTTTGGGGACAAACTACTTGAAATTTGAGTGGTTTGTCCCCACATATGGGACTGCGGTTTTAAAGGAGTTAAGCTCAAGACGTAGCCAAAAATTGTCATTGTTTTGTCAGAATCATTTGTTGCGTATACAACTGGTAACTACTACAGACGGTAGTAGGCCAATTTCCATGTTTTTGTCTCCGCCTTCTCTTTTTTTCGTTTTTTTCGTTTTTTTTTTTTTCGCTCTTTTATTGTCTTTTGAGTTTTTTGAAGAACGAAACAAAAAAACGTGAGCTGAGAGAGGGGATTTTACCCTGGAGTCATCTTCGCAAGCTCCGTGTGAAGCTTCGATCGCGCGTGTATATATAGCACAGGTTTTGACATCCCCTTCTTTGAGGCTGAAAAGGGCCACCATTCTGGCCGGAAATATACATGACACTTTTAGACATTAGTTCGCCCAGAGCGGTACTGCTGTACCTGGTACCTGGTAGGAAGGAAAAAATACATTACAGGATGTTTTTTTTTAATTTTTAATTTTTAATTTTTTCGGTGAGATTCGTGGAGGCGTGATGGAGCGAGGAAGGAGACTCGTATGAATTTGATGCGTGGCTACGGCAGCAGCACGGGTGTATGGTGTGATGGCCCCGGTATGGCCTTGAGAGCATGGTATAATGTTTTTACGTCACAGGTGTTGACACGCAACCTGTCGTCGTCGCGTGTTCCTTGTTTGCTGACCGAATTTTTTTTTCGCGCTGCTGCCGTCGCTTTGCTGCTGTGCGTGCCATGCGTGGTCTTTTTTTTTTTTCCAACTTGTGTGTTCGTTCTGTGTGTGTCTGTTTGTCTATATGTCTGTCTGTCTGCCTGCCTGCCTGTCTGCCTTTTTGTCTGTCTGTCTGTCTGTCTGTCTGTCTGTCTGTCTGTCTGTCTGTGTGATTTGTCTGTCTGTCTGTCTGTCTGTCTGTCTGTCTGTCTGTCTGTCTGTCTGTCTGTCTGTCTGTCTGTCTGTCTGTCTGTCTGTGTGATTTGTCTGTGTCTGTATGTCTGTCTGTCTGCCTCTCTGTTTGTCTGTCTGTCTGTCTGTCTGTCTGTCTTGCTGCCTGTCTGTCCGCCGGTCTGTTATTTTTACTGTCGTATCTATCTACCTCTCTGCCTGTCTTTTTGTTTGTGTTTTTGTCTGTCATTGCCCTCCCGTCGGTATATCTGTTTCTGCCTTTACGTTGGTCTATCTGTCCTTGCCCTCCCGTCGGTCTTTCTGTCGTTTTTCTTCTGTCGGTCTACTCTCATCGCCTGGTTATCTCCGTAAAAAAAGGTGGCCGACATCATGCGGTGGTTGGACCGCAGCCTCATCCGGCTGTGCGCCAAGTTCGCCCAGTTCGAGAAGGACAACCCGGAGTCGTTCCGCCTCGCGCAGGAGTTCAGCATGTACCCGCAGTACATGTTCCACTTGAGGCGATCGCAGTTCCTACAGGTCAGGGCCGTTTCTTAACGAACACAAATGATGTCATGAGCAAAATCGTCAACATAAAAATATAAAACGTGACATGAGGACGTCGTTCGCGAATCGTTATGTTTGCCGCGAGTCGTGACAAGCAAACGTCTCGAAAACGACAAGAGAAGTGGTAATATTATCATTCTCATGGAGTAAAACATGATACCTGGTATCACGGGGGGCCATAGTTAATAGGACCAAATATTGTGAGTGAAAATGGTTAAACGTAGAGGTTTTTATGTATACGATAAGTCCTACCAGGTATTAACTATGGTCCCCCGTGATAGTGTTTTTTGTTGTGTAGACGTGAATAGAACGCGCCAGTTTATTTACAGATGTCCCAAAATCTTGCGCCGTGTGTGAGTGAGTGTCAAGAATCGTGTGGGGGTCTCTCTCTCCCCCTCTCGCTCCGTCTCGGAAGAGATGCGTGACCAATGGTCAAATGGCTAAGGTAAGCAACAAATGAGTACGCCCCACCGCGTCCTCCCCCTTCGTTTTAACTCTTTCAGGCCTGCAGTCCCGTTTTGGGGACGCACCGCTTGTTTTTTTCAATTGTGTGTTTTTTTAATTTGTTTGCCCGATAAGGGTTAACTTAAGCTTGTGTGTTCTGTGAGTTTTTTCTGGTGTGTTTGTACTATTGTAACAGGGCTGCATTCGCACGGGGGGATGCTGCGCTATCGTTTTTCAGCCCTGCTCGTTTTCTCGAGAAACGGCGATACAAAACGTTTTTTATTTTTATTTACTCGGACAAGGCGTTCGATGAGGTTCTTTGAAATAAAGTGATCGTTGTGTTTGGGTGTTGTTCAACAAGAAAAAAAACGTTTTCGTGAGCTGGAAGAATCGAGCGCGCTGAAAAATGGTCGCACCCGCTGAGCTATTATACCTTGATTTTTCCCTTTGGTAGTATAATACTTCGAATGGATTGATTTGTCTACAGATTTATCATCTACAGATAGATTTTCTACATTCAGATAATCTACATATATACTATCTACGGACATATCATGTACAGATATACTATCTACAGATTGATCATCTACAGATAGAGCATCTACAGATCGAGCAACTACATATCGATCATCCATAGATTGAGCATCTACAGATAGGTATCTACAGATATATCATATACAGATAACTTATCTACAGATACACCATCTACAGACAGATTATCTACCGGCAGATTATCTACAGCTATATCATCTAAAGATGGAGCATCTACAAGATAGAGCATCTGCATATAGAGCATCTACAGATGTAGCATCTACATATATATCATCTAGTTCCTCATCTGCCGTCGCGAGATGCCGTGCAGGATCTAGCTGCATATTGCAGATCCACCCCAGGAAGCACGTGCCAGATCGTGCAGAATGCACAGATCCTACAGATCATACAAGGTCGGGGATAGGTCAATCTATTCGGCTTGAAATATCTAGGTCATCGAAATGGAAGCCGATGATCTTGTTCCACGTTGTGGAAACATCAGGAAGGCGGAGTGAAACCCTGCCAGGTATGTAATCCATCGAAACAAAAGCATGTGCCGACGTGGGGGAGGAAAAGGGAAGAAGCCACCCGTGTCTCCGGCTGCCGCTGTTTGATTGTCGGTTCGGCCACCGGCGGCGACACACGACTGACGATACAACGAATGGCGGATCATGGTTGAAAGGGAAACAACTGCGTTCGCGCCAGAACACCAACCGGTATTGAGCAAGAAGCCACGCTCGGCAGGGGCGGTGTTCGCGCCACCGGGCGAAGGTTTTCGACGAGCTACGTATGTAGCCCTAAAACAAGCAACATGATATCATGCACGGATGGGATGTTGTTGTACTGGCTTGTGGTTGCTCACCTGAGGAGACTTGCCATTATTCAGAAAACGCTATGACGAAACAGGGTGGCACCCCCTCCCTCCCCCCCCCCCCCCCCCCCCCTGCCGTGGGACGGGTCCAATAGCTGTCGCTTTTTGACTCTCTTTTTACTTCTTTTTGGACACTCTCTCTCCTGTGTATTTGGTGAGGCGTTCTATCACCTTGAGTTATGCTTGACGCGGGTGTGTCTGCAACAGGGGAGTAGGAGCGGTGCTCCGTCGCGAAAGGGGATGCGTGGTCAATGGTCAAATGACCAAGGCAAGCAACGATTTGAGTACCCTCCTCTCTCCCCCCCCCTCCCCCCACCTCTTCTCCGTTTCTCCTTCCCTCTCCCCCCCCCCCCCCCCCCCCCCCCCCCCTCCTCCTCCTCCTCCTCTTCCTCCTCCGGCTCTTATCCCCCCCCCCCCCCCCCCCCCCCCCCCCCACCCACTGTTCGCTATGTGTGTTGTTTCGGGTGTTAAGGTGTTCAACTCTTCGCCAGACGAGGCAAGTTACTACCGCGCCATCCTCTGCAAAGAAAACGTCGCTTCGTCGCTGGTCATGCTGCAGCCAGCCCTGCTATCCTACTCTTTCCAGGTACAGGAGGGCGTTTGGTGAGGGTAGGAAGAGATGGGGTGTACTCGACATCATGTATGGCCGTCGGCGTATGACCTTAGCCCGGAGAGAGGGGGGGGGGGGGGGGAAGGGGGGGGGGGGGTCGTGTCACGCATGGCCGTAGTCTTATAGCCGTAGACCCTCGCATCCCTGCAATGCCCCGACAATGCTGGGAATAATCAACGTGCTAAATGCCACCTCTGCTGCTGCTGCTGCTGCTGCTGCTGCCGCCGCTGCTGCTGGTCTTACTGCGCCTTATTCCAGGGCCCCCCTGTCCCCGCGATGCTCGACGCCGCCTCGGTGAGACCCGACACCATCCTTCTCCTCGACACCTTCTTCCACGTCGTCATCTTCCACGGCGAGACCATCGGGGCGTGGAGGGAGCAGGGGTACCAGGATCACGAAGAGCACACCGCGTTTAGGCAGCTGCTCGAGGCGCCCCAGTCCGACGCCCAGCTCATCATGCAGAGTCGGTGCCCCGTGCCTAGGTAGGCGCCCCCCCCCCCCTCCCCCCCCCAGCTCGAAATTAAATTACCTCATTGAAGCTGTCATCCATGTGCAAGTCCGCCTCACAAGCGGCTCTTAGCAAGCGGCTCTTAGCAAGCGGTTCTTAGTAGAGGATGCAGCTCACCCTTCATGCGACTCGCCGGACACCTCACGGCGCTCCGCGCTTGGTGCAAGCAATGTCTTGCCCGGTCGGTGAAAACCCGACATGCTCCGTCCCGGCATTGTAGGGATGCGAGGGTCTATGGTCATACGACTACGGCCATGCATGAGATCGAGTACATCTCTCCTATCGAGTACACACCCCCTCTTCCCCTCCCCCCCCCCTCCGCCATCCCCCCATCCGCCCTCATTCGTTTAACTCCATTATACCATTATATACCTCTTTACCTCTTGCTTACCGTACGTGTACAACACGCAAAATATACCCCCCCCCCCCCCCCCCCTCCCACAACGGGGGGCGAAGAGTAAGCTGCTTTTGCGATGGAAGTACTTGTGTAGCTCGACGAGATGTTTCCCCCCCCAAAAAATATATTTTCGTTATTGTGTCTTGAAGGAAATTGGCTTTGGCGTTTGTCGCAGGGGGTGTGTCGTCTTCTCAACCGTTTGTTGTCTTATCACCCGTGTGTTGTCTTATCACCCGTGTGTTATCTCATCACCCGTGTGTTATCTCATCACCCGTGAGTTATCTCATCACCCGTGTGTTATATTATCACCCGTGTGTTAGATTATCACCCGTGTGTTGTCTTATCACCCGTGTGCTATATTTTCACCCGTGTGTTATCTCATCACCCGTGAGTTGTCTTCTCACCCGTGTGTTATCTTATCACCCGCGTGTTGTCTTATCACCCGTGTGTTATCTTCTCACACGTGTGTTATCTTATCACCCGTGTGTTGTCTCATCACACGTGCGTTATCCTCTCACCCTTGTTATCCTCTCACCCGTGTGTTATATTCTGTGTCACACGGGACCCCATCTCCACCGTATATACCCTCAGGTTACTGCCACCCGTGCACTCCCCAACCCCCCCCCCCCCCCTGCTTACAATCCACCCAATTGTCACCCTTCGCTTACTCTCCCCGCCCGCCGCCCCTCCCTCTCTCTCTCCCCACCCCGCTGCCCCCCCCCCCCCACCCCCCCCCCGCACTACGTTGACCGCAAGGTACATCGTGTGCGACCAGCACAAGTCCGAGGCTCGGTTCCTAATCTCGAAGCTCAACCCGTCCGTAACCCACAACACTTCAGATGGGTCTCAGGCGCAGGCGATTTTCACAGACGATGTCAGCCTCCGCGTGTTCATGGAACACCTCATGAAGCTATCTACGCAATCGTAAGGGAGGGGGGGGGGGGGGGGGGGGGGGCGTGGGGGATATGGAAAAGCGTGGTTCGTGGACCGGCATCATGGAGCTATCTGTCTACCGCAGTCGTAGATTTATATGGGAATGGGTTCCGTGGAACTACTCATGAAGCTACTAGCTATGGAGGTCGTAGAGGAGGAGGAAGGGCGTACTCGGGGGGTGGAAGGGGGGGGGGGTTGTGGACAAGCGTGTTTTTGGTCGAGCGCATCATGGGGCTATCTCTCGCAGTTTAGGGGAGATGGGCGAGCGTGTTTCGTCAAGCACATCCTGTTTTCGTCCACGCAGTCGTGCGTAGAGAGATGGGTCTGCTCCGTTTGGTTGTGTCGTCAGCGGGGAACGCGCGTCACGACGAGGCTACTGCAGCTTCCGAGTGCGCGTGGGACCGCTCATGAAACGGTCGGGGCAGTCCGTGGGGGGGTAGGGACGAGCGTGTTTCATGGAGCACACAGCGAAGCTACCCACGCGGTCTTAGGGAAGCGGGGGCTAGCGTTCTTCATGGAACGTATCGCGGAGCTATCTGCGCAGTCGTACGTAGGGGGACACGAGCAAGCGCGTCTCGCGGGGCACATTTTGAACCTATTTACTCACGATTTGGGAGGTGGATGGACAAACGTGTTTCGTGGAAACACTCCATGAAGCGACCCGCACACCCGGACGGGAGAACAGGGTTGCAGATGGAACACCTTTGGAGGCTTTCTATGAAGCCTTAGGGAGATACTGGTTTGGCTTGAGGCCGGGCCGGGCGAGGCTCATCATGGGGGGAGAGGGGTAGCGCGTCTGCTGGCAGTATGCTACCAGCGCTCCTGGGACCGACGTGGTACCGTTTTTGCCTGTTGTCCGTTCATTTTCATCCCCGGTTGCCCCCCCCTTCCTCCCTCCCTCCCTCCCCGCCGTCTCCGTTTTCGAAAGGGGCGCGTGGTCACTGATCAAAGGACTACTCGGTAAGGCAAGAACCACATGAGTACGCCCCCCACTCCATTGTCTGGTCTGGCAACTGCCGGTCAGCCTAAAAATTCCAGCAACGGTAGTGGTTGCTCGAAAAATTTACCTGCCCCCGCCCCGTTTCTCCTGGTTATGCAGCCTGCTTGGCTGGAAACCGATGGCTGTGTGGGGTGGGGGGTAAAGATGCACGAGCGTTGCTTCTGCTGCCGCTGCTGCTGGGTCTATTTCCTGTTGCCGCTGCTACTGCTTTGCTCGTGCTATCGTTGCTGCTGCTGTTGCCGCTGCAACTGCTGCTGCTGCTGCTGCTGCTACGTACCTGGCGATGCGTTTTGAGCGAACGAGAGTTTTGAGCATGTGTTGATTGGATATGCAACCCATCCGTTTTTTAATCGCGAGTACACAAGCGAAAAAACGTTTTTGTTTTCGTCGGTCCCGCTACCCACAAAGGCAGTTGCGCTCTGGCTTGCAACGTGACCCTTCTCAGGTCGACGCGTAACTTGATGTGCAACCATTAATGTTACCCTTCGTTTCCGTTCCTACCGTTACATTTTGGGCGCCGTGGGCGGAATTGTCCCTTCCGCACACACGAGTGGGTTCTTCCCTGGAAGGCGAGGAGGGGGAGGGGGGGGGGGGGGGGGGGGTACTCGGTAGGGTGAAGATGTGTTGAGGGAGCTAGTTTTATATATTCGTGTTTTTTTGGGCCTGGGGTGGTCCTCGAGGGGAGGCGTTTTTGTTTATTTGGAACACGTATCTTTAGCTGTCGCGGGAGGCGGGAAGGGGGGGGGGGGGAGGGGGGGCGGGGGGGGGCAAGGAAAAGGTTTCCCCCCTCCCCTCCTCCCTCCCTCCGGTAAACCTTGGGGGGTTGTTGGTTTGCTTCGTCTTGGGTTTTAGTTTTCCTGGGGTGATTGTGGTGGTGGTGATGATGGGGATAACGGTAAGAATGATGACGGTCATTGTGATGGTGACGGGGGAAGCTACTGGATGATGGTGATGTGGTGGCGACGATTGTGGTAGTGATGGTCAGACTCGTGATAATGCTCATGCTAATAATGCTGATGATGACCGTTGAAATGATGCCGTTGAAGGGATGATGGTTCCAATGATGATATTTTTTGTTGTGAGGATAACCGATGGGGTCACCGATGATGATTTCGCCAAGGATGAGGAGGATGGGGGACGATGATGATGACCATGCTGATGATGGAGGAGGACAACCAGTCTGATTATGAGGATACTGATGCTGATGGCGAAAAAATGATGAAAAGGTGAGTGTGATCACCATGGACATGCAAGAAGAGGATGATAGCGGTGAGGATGATCTGGATGGTGACAATGGTGAACATGGTCAGGAGAGCGATGGGGAGGATGATGGTTCGGATTACAATGGTGGGGACGATACTGACGAGAACAGCGATTCCGTACTGACCACAACGGAGACCGTCATGGTTGAAACGTATCATGTTGAAGATGGTCCTCTAGCGAAGATTCCGGATATATATAAGCCAACGGTGGATATGGCGATAACTTTACCGACGATGATAGATACCAGGTGTACCTTGTTTAGGCCGCTCCCTCTTTACATCAAAGTAAAAAAATCACGATGCACATTTGTTTTTTGCTTCTGTTAGTGGCACCCCGTGGGGCTTTGCTGTGGGTTGTCATGGCCAGCCATGAGTCGCCATCGCAGCCCGCGGCAGTACCATGACACGTGGCATGGCAACCCCTACGGCATGCCTTGAGAGCACCTCCACGGCATGCCCGGGCAAGAACGATGGCACTCCCCACGGCGTGCCATGGCAACCCACGGTCGTTTTTCTCGCAAAAATCCCACAACACCCGCCCCCCCTGTCAACTGGACCTGCCAAAAACATGGTCACACTTGCGATGGTTTACCCGTTGAGACTTTCCTGGTTGGGTGTACATATCCGTTTTCTGTCGTGTGCGTGTCCTAACCGCCACCGCTGCTGATGCTGTCGTCAAAATCACGTACCACCAGTCCGACTCTTACGGGGGACCATAGTAAATAGAACCTACGGTACATACAGACGAAAACCTACATACCTACTACCAGGTACGTACTTTCACCAACAACATTATTTGGTCCTATTTGCTATGCCCCCCCGTAATAGTATGCTTTTGCAATGGGAAAAACATGCTGGATTCTTCCCAACGGTACAATTCAAGGCACTGGCGGCAGTGGGGGGGGGGGGCGGAGAAGCGCCCGCTACGTTACCTCGGAGTTAAAAGTACTGCTAATAGGAGGGAGCGGGAGTGCAGGGCGGGGGATAAGAGAAAAAAAACAAATTTGCACACAGCAGTCGCACTCCGGGGCAGAGCAGGAAAAAACAGGTCTTCTGGCAGGGTGGCCACTACATATAGATAAATAGCTGGATGCCGACCAAACCCCGTGGCCGGGCTGGTTGGTCGTACCTGGCTGTGGTTGTAGCGATACAGTGGGCGCAGGGAAATCTCTGTATATTATAGCGCAACGAACGGCGATTGGATCCGGCTCTACAGCCGTTTCACCGTTGGCATATTATTCTTGATTGGTGCATCCTTTATGTTGTCTCTGTATCCTAACCGCCACCGCTGCTGTTGCTATAGCCCAACTCATGCATACAAGTAGTAGACCAGACTGCTCTGTTTGTGCACAAAACATATAGATAGTCGCGCTCCGGCCAATTCGAGTAGTACTTCCGTATATTATTTTTGGCGTTTTAGCGCAGAGGCGACTGCCTAGTTAATTAGCCGTATGTATGTTGACCGGACGTAGGCACCGGCTGGTTGGTCGTACTTGGCGTGTTGTAGCGATGCAGCCGAGGTGACGAATCTTGTATAATGTCGCAGCGGCGTTTGGGTCCGACTCTAATAGTTCAACTATTGATTGACACCGTTTATTATGGATGGGACATATTTATCTCTGCATCTTGACTTCCACCCACTCACTGCTGCTGCTGCAGTCAAAGTTACATCCCAGACATTTAGGCCTGTTCACTCGTCGGCAAACTACGCCTACATCTATCTGTCGTTTGGCGGAGGGGCGATTACATATTATGGCTATAGCTCGATGCCGACCAGACGCGGGCGAGGGCTCTGGTTGGTCATGCTTGGCTTCTTGCAGCGAGGCAGTCGAAGCCACGAATCTCAATATTTGCTGCTATCGCAGCAACGGTGTCCGGATCCGGCTCTGGGTTACCCGTTGAGATACGTTCGACTGGCGTATCAAAGCACTTTTCTACACGTATCCTCAACCTTTACCACCGGTCCTGTGGTCAATCTCACACATACATCAGAAAATTGTGCATCGAACACACGGTCGCACTGCCGCGAAAGGATACTTGAAGTTTCGTTTCGCGGGGGGGGACGACTATACACATTCATTCCGAGCTGGAAGTTGACCAAACATGGCCATGGGCTGGTTGGTCATACCTGGCTTGTTGTTCGTAGCGATGCATAATAAGTAGTAGTGGATGCGTGAGGTTTTGTAGCGCAGCGGCGGCGTTTTGGATCAGGCTTTAGTTTCGTTTACCGGTCGAGATGTTTTTGATTGTTGGTGTATCTACTTTTTTTTTTGTATGTATCCTGAGCGCCATCGTGCAACGCTATTAATAACTTGTACAATATATTTTGGAGAGATAAATTTCACTTATTATACGCAGGAATAAAAGGAAGGGTGGTAATACGTACCAATTCGAATCAGAAAAGGCGTTTTTTTCACCGTTTCGGAGCAAGAAAACGGATACACTACCATTTTGGTGTTATAAAATTGATATTATACCCCTTCTATGGTAAGATGAAGGTACCTATACCATTTTGTAGTAGGAAAGGGTCGGGTATACCCTTTCGGAGTAAAAACAACAACACCTTATCATTTGGGGATGATTTCTTTGTATTCACATCCTGTTTGTTCGTAGTAAGAAAGGGATTGGTATACCATTTTGTATTGTTACAGCGGACGATAGTTAATAGGACCAAATATTGTTAGTAAAAATGATTTAATATATAGGTTTTTATGTATACCGTAGGTCCTATTACCTATGCCCTCCCGTAATAAAAGTAGGAAAAGGGTTCTTCACACCATTTCGGAGTAAGACAGGGGGGAGTATACCGTTTTGCCAAGAGCATTTTTTTAATAGCATTTTGTAACAAGTCTTGGGTTGTTACACCTATTTATTCGTCGTTGGAAAAGGGTTCTTTACCCCATTTGGGAGTAAGAAAAGGTACATTATGCCATTTTGGAGTGAGAGACTTGATATTAGACCGTTCTGCGATGAGCGCAGAGTAAACCTATCATATTGGAGCGAGAAAAAAGGGTTAGTGTGAAGGTGTTACCTACTACTGAGCTATGGGGGTAAAAGATCAATCGATTACCCAGCCCAGGGTAATCCTTATAACACTCTCCCCCCCTCTGAACGGCGGGGTCTTTGGGGCGTCGGAACCTTATACGTCCGTACGCTGACCTACCCGCTTCGTTTCATTACCTACCACCTGGGGAACCAGGGAGATAGATGTGTCTTTTAGGTGTGCACGCGCAAGCGTTTCTGTAAAAGAAACGTTCGAAGTGAGGTTCGAACCCGTGACCTGGACGACGTCAAATGATGTGAAGGTGTTACCTACTGAGCTATGGGGGTAAAACATCGATCGATTACCCAACCGAGGGTAACCCTTATAACATTAATTTATACGGGTACTATTACGGGGGGCCTACAGAGTATAAACAGGACCAAATATTGTTGGTAAAAATAGGTGAATATAGAGGTTTTTGTGTGTACCGTGGGTTCCATTTACTATGGTCCCCCGTGAAACTAATACGGGTGCAGCGCATCTATCTACCAGTTTAGAGTGAGACGCGTCAGCATGGCATGACATATGTTGGGGTACGTACGTACATACGAAGGGGAGATTTGCCATTTTTGCCTAGGAAACGCGTTGGTATGCCATTTTTGAGTGGGAAAAGGGCTAGAAGAACCATTTTGGAGAAGGGAAAGGGTTACTACCGCTGCTATTACGGGAGGTCATATTTAATAGGACCTACGGTAGACACAAAAACCTATATATTCCCCTATTTTTACCAACAATATTTGGTCCTATTAACTATGGTCCCCCCGTAATAGTATTATTGCTTCCAGGTCACAGATGAAAGCGTCCACACCAGGAAAAGAGGTTCGGCCTTACCGACTGTGTATTGCGTAGCGTGTATATATATACGAGATGCGCAGCAGTACACCTCTTTGGCACCTCTGTACTATTACGGGGGGCCACAGTAAATAGGACCAAATATTGTCAGTAAAAAAAGGGAAATATATAGGTTTTTGTGCATACCGTAGGTCCTATTAACAATATGGTCGCCCGCAATACAGTGCATGTACGAGTAATCGCTGCTCAGTTAGTTACTAAACGTGTCATAGGCCAGCCAGCCACGCAGTAACGATGACACGATCACCAGCCCTTCTTGTCGTGATTGCCCTTACCTCTGGAGGCCCGGGAGGTGGCCGTAGGGAGAATGGAGCTCTCACACGGGTCCGATCGTTTTTTTTCTCGACGACAACGGTAAGAAGGGTGCTAAAGTCGTACCGGGTACATTATGTTCTCGGAAGGCTCTGGTGCACCAGATCTTTTCGAAAACACTCTTTTTACTGTACGGTAGAGGCTTCCTTTTTCATGTTGTGGAAACTCCAGCGCTGAAAACGATGGCACCTCTGTGCGAACTAAACACCCTTTACGGTAGAACAGTATTAGTAGTAGTAGGAGCAGTATTAGTACCACAGTGTTGTTACGGGGGACCATAGTTTATAGGACCTGTGGTATACATAAAAACATACCAGGTATGTATTTAACCATTTATTTCTACAAACAATATTTGGTCCTATCAACTATGCCCCCCCGTACTAGCAGCATAGCTTGCTTCAAAAAACGCGAGCGCTCATCGACTACCACAACTAACTATCCATCCGGTCCGTTCACCCAGAAAGGCAGATGAAACAAGAAAACCCTATGCCCACAAAAAAAAGTGTGCATACCCACACGCAGCAAGCTTGCAAGTGGGAAGAAAACACGCGCCGCTTTATTCCAGGAATGGGGGGGGCGGAATGGAGAGATGCCCTAATAGCTATGAGAAAATTCCACGAGAGGAAACACTCCCGTTCTTGGCGACGTTGTTGTTGTTGTTGTTGTTGTTGTTGGTGTTGTTGTTGTTGTAGTTAGTTGTTGTTATGATCGTTGTTGTTGTTTTGTTGTTGGTATTGTTCTCCCATTAACTCGTCATCTTGTTTGTCCAAGCTATTATTGAGTCCGTTGTCACAGGGCATGCTACCAAACCTGGAGCGTTAAATACCCCAGTCCAGACAAAACAACATATTACCAGCTAGCTAAATCAAGCAATAATAATACTGAAAACACAAAAGAATGATTGATGCCGATCACTTTTTTACGAGCAACTACGTACGGACAATACTTCGATCAAAAGTCGAGAAACATATCGATCGCTACCCATCAAGTCAGCTGGGAGACAGACGCTGGGCGAAACACTGAAACGCTCTCTGCCTTCGATGACATCATGTGCGTGGCTTGAAAGAACAGAGAGACCCTCGCCATTCATGCCGTGAATCGGGACAGAAACTCCCCGAGACGAAACGAACCACACATCGAACGGGTCACGATCTATCTACGGTACGTAATCTATACGTAGCAGATCCTACAGTGCCGTTACGAAACGGTGCGCAGGATATTCTCACTGCACTACAGATCCAACCCCGAAGATGCACGTTAGATCACGCAGACTAATCTTTTATGCAGCTCCTCGCCCGGCATGGTGGGGCAACTCTTGCGGTTTGGTACGTACCGATCAGGAGTTACCGTACCCGCCGAAAAATGTGTAGATCGATCGAATAGGTTACCGTACTCGTTGTGGTTACTATTATTACGGGGGGGCATATTTAACAGGACCAAATATTGTTGGTAAAAATTGTTAAACATATAGGTTTTTATCTATACCATAGGTCCCTGTTAACTATGGCCCCCCGCAATAGATTAGTGCCGGTATGTATGCGCCAGCCAAAAACACCGGCACTCTATTACGGGGGACCATGGTTATTAGGACCTACCTGGTATGGTACATATAAAAACCGATATATTTAGCAATTTTTACTAACAATAATTGGTCCTGTTGACTATGATGGTCCCCCGTAACAGCGGCAACCGGCACTACTTCTCGCACGCTGACGCACTGGCCAATCTATCCCTTATTTTGCGTTTCGCGATTTACCCTGCACCATACAGAGCAGCCGGCCCAATTCAACCGGCACAATATAGGGGCCACTCCGCACGGTATCGGGGATGATGGACGATAATATTGTCTTTGTGTGATATTTACCCCCTTTGGATCGACCCCAGCAAGTTCTACAGGCGACACCTCGACAGAGGGAACGGTCGAATAACCCATGGTCTGTTTGTTTGTTTGCTGCTGCATGCTGTACGTGAACAACTCCCCGATTTGTAAGCATCTCCTTGGCAGCAGAACTTAAAGGAAACCGCCACAGGGACGGGCTAGGTAGCCGCGTGGCACGCGTCTTCGTGTCTGGCATCGAGACGCACAAACATGTTCGTGCTATAATAATAGTTGTTGCTTTGCTGTGGCACTTCATCCCCATGTATGTACACAACGCATATCACACATATTATTGTGCCGTAATCATACTGTTCATTGTGCGTTATCGACTACTACAGTACAAGCCATGATGTTGATTGTTATTATGTGCATATACAGCAGTAGTATTGCTATTAACCACCAACGATAAACATTTATTTACATGGGAATTATATACCAGTATATTATGTACCTGGCATTATATATATATACTTCGAAGTATATAAATATATATGCAAACTACACGCACACATACCTCGTAATATACGTACATGTTAGACCAGCTTCTGTGCGCCAGTTTGGTACAGCCCTGGGGATATGCACAAAGCAAAGAACCGACGAGCGGGATGACCAGCTAGCGAGCTGGTTCAGACCCTCAGGAGGCTCTGGAAATAAAAAACGGCAAGTAAGTACTCTTGCGGTCTGATCATAATCCGCGGTATTATTAGCGTACAACATACGATACTCCTTGCCACGTGTGCCTTTACATCCCCTTGTATTACCCTGATTCCATCCAGACCTGACCTCGCCTACAAGGCGCTGAAATAGAATTAGCCCTCCGCAGCAGCCGCCGGAGGGGCCGTGCCACGGTTGGGGGGGAGCGGGCGAGGGTATGATGTCATCATTTTGTCTAATCTGTTTACGTCACTAGGGCGAGTATCTCCGAAGCTCACACGAAAAGGAATTCCGAATTTTTTAATCAGTGCAGCGAAAGCAAACAGTTCCCATGGAGGTGCATATCACCACAGCCCAAACGCTTAATTAAGGCCGAGGACAGGAAAGGATTAAAGGTAGTCATTCGGCCGAGTGGCTTCGAAGGGCTGAACACGCACGACCGAAAGATGGCCGTCCTCCTCTGGGTACCAGGCGAGGCTCACCCGTACCCTTGATCTTACCCACACCCGATCCTACTCGGATCTAATTCCTTATTCGGGTAAGGGTCAATCTTAACGAGGAGTGTTTTTCAGTATTTTTCAGTATTTTCCCGAAATTTCGGTATTTTCCTATAATATAGGGAAAACCCGACAAATAAATACCGAAGATTCGTGAAAATACCGAAATAAACCTAAAAAATAGCCCTCTTTAAGATCGACCCTATGCCATATTCTTATGTACTCCCCGACCCAGTAGTGCAGATTGCTCTTCGTGAGCGACGCTGTTGTCGACATGTTCTCCCTAAAGCCTCGAAAGGTGTTGGGGACAGAGCCATCCCACATTAGGGGTGCACCAGGAGTTCATGAGCCCCTCACGTTAGGAGCCCAATATCTCACCCGATACAATACTTGGAAGAAATACGTTCGTACCACCCGACCGCGAGTGTACGCGTCAGTCATAAAACGAACATACGAGTAAAATGTTCATCCTAACTGGCAGTTCCTCACTTCTGGACTTACGGAACCCAATTGGCCAGAAACCTCTGGCCCAAAAAGTGCAACCCCTACCGTGGGGTGACTCTACACCCTATCCTCCATACACACCCGAATTGTAATACTGCTTGCTCTAGTAGAATCTGCTGCCTATTGGGGTGCTACTTAGCGTCTAGCTTTTGCCATTGCAGTAGCTGCTGTTTTAATATTCCAACGACCTCACTCTCTTGGAGTCCGGTTTAATAAGGGTTGCGTATCGACGCAAACCAGGCTACGTGCGGTAGGAGATCCCGCTATGTGCAAGAGCGGCCTACACAAAACTTTGTGCTGGACATGTGCCGTCAATTGCAACCTTGCACGTTGGCCGAGAGCAATCCTATCCCCAAGCGGCACGCTAACACCCTAACTCAAACCCTCTGAGGGGCTCGAAGTAGGCAGGAGCAGACACGCGGCTCCACCGCATGGTTTCGGTGTCGCTTGTCCCAACAAACGCCGGGCGGCCGAAGTAAGCACTAGGACCAATAGGACCCGTCTTCTGTACAAAGTTTTAATAGAGGCCACTCCTGCAAATAAATACGTACAACATCCGGAGGCTTGTTTATCACTCGACGAGCTCAGCGTATCACCCAACGCAAATGACTTCAGAGAAGCCATGCACGTTTACCCCGATGAGAAATAAATCCTGAAGCCTCTACGCTAGGTCCATAAAAAAACATATCCTAAAAAAACCAAGACGATGATGGGGCCGTCGCTCAGTCAGTCGAGAAGCACCATCAACCACACATACATACACGTGTTTCGTCAAAATGTGGTAGGGTACAACCCTCATCGTGATACTTATCTATACCCCTCAGATCCACCGGGGGGGGGAAGTGTGAATAAACGGTTGATGACGGCTTCGTCATCGGCAACACGTACAGCAACCCGGCCTCGGCGTTCGTTGCGACACACTCTACCTCTTACATCCAACATACTCCTACTACAGGAAGAAAAGTGCCGGTCCGCCTGCAGCTCCGGTTGGAGGTTGAAACGGGACACCGTCTTTGTGACGGGAGCCTGATTGGTCACCGAGCCGATCCGTTAAAGGCCTCCCCGCAACGCAGCTTGCCCCGCCATGGGTGGTATACACTCCTTGCCCTCAAGGTGTCCCCCCCCGGAGACGAGCAGAGAAGAGAATAACATCGTCCAATTGGTAACAGCAGGAGCAGAGTGGTCCCGATGCCCTTTCTCTCTCGCAAACGTTTCCCTGCGAACAGCGCGGTTAAGGTGGATTTCAACTGTTTGGAATTGCATTGCAGCATATCACCTTCCACACGATCGCATAGTAGGCTCCACCCACGTCAATCACCTTCTTTTCCTCCCCCGCCTTCTCCTCAGCCTGTGTGCGTCTCCACAACGGGTACCATCGCCAACCACGCCACCATGACCACGACCACGGCCACCACTAACATGGCCGTCGCGAAACCAGTTCCACTACCAACACCAAGGCCTACACCAACACCAACACCGATAGCGTCATTCCTTCCACCAAGACCTCCATCATTAACGCCGCCATTCACCGTGTGCTGCCACATCCACGGTCACGTCCGCATGGCCACCGTAACCACTGCACACCACCACCACCTCTACCACCAACACGACGCCCACCCCCACTAACCCCACCAGTACCACCAACACACCCAACTACTACCGTCATCACCATCATCATCATCATCATCATCATCATCGCCCCCACCACCGCCCCCCCCCATTCACAACAATCACCACATTTATCACCGCTGCCACTACCGTTGCCACCACAACCACCACCACACCCGTTACCACTGCCGCTATTATCGGCGTGGCCGCCATAACCGGCACCACCTTCGCGCTGATCACCATATCAACCACCGCCGCCACCACCGACAGCAGCATAATACAATCGCCACCACAACCACCGGCACCACTACATAACAAATATCTCCACTATCGTCGCCATCTCCGCTCCGGCGTCGCTTTCACAAGCTTCGCCATTACCGCCACCGTCATCGTTATCTACTCCACCACCACCAACACTACGAAGTCGTCACCCCTATCATAAACACTACCACCAGCCCAACACCAATACCACCAAGAACACCACCACTATCCACACCAACCCCATCACCACGCACACCACCACCATCACTTCCACAAGAAAACCAACCATCACCACCATTACGCTCATCACAACCACCTTCATGATACCATCAATACCCTTACGATCATCACAACCACCTTCATGAGCACCGCCACCACCGCTGCCGCCCCCATCATGCCCACCGCCACCACCACCACTACCACCACCGCCTTGAACACCACTACGATCAAACCGACAACAACGATAGTGAACTCCACCACCACAATCACCACCACCACATATGTCAACGCCGCCACCACCACGACCACGACAACGACCACCACTACCACCACCACCACCTTGACCTCCTTATCAACACCCCCCCATCACCACTACCAGCACCAGCACCAGCACCAGCACCACCATCCCCACCTCCATCACCACCACCACCACCGCCACCACCGCTATAACCTCCACCGTCACCACCACCATCCTCAACACCACCATGACCACCACCACCACTACCACCACCACCAACATCAACACCACCAACACCACCACCAACATTACTACCACCACCTCCAACACTACCACCGGCACCACCACCACCAGCATTATCCGCACCATCAGCACTACGACAACCATTACCGTCGCCACCGCTGCCACCACAACTATCAAAATCATCACCACCAAAACCAACACCATCGCCAACGACAGAAACACCGTTATATACACACCCACGAGCGCCGGCACATCAACCACCGCCACGACCAACACCACCACCACCACCACTACCAGCAGCAGCAGCACCACCACCACCACCACCACCACCACCACCACCACCTTCACCACCAGTATCACCACCAAGCCAACCGCTGCCACCAACACCACCAACATCACCAACACTACCGACACTACTGCCACCACTACCTACACTACCACCACCACAACCACCACCTCCATCAGTATCAACACCACCACTCTTACGACAATAACCACCGTCGCCACTGCTGCCACCACACCTATCACCATCCTCACCACCAACCCCAACATCACCGCCACCAACACCAACCCCATTATCAACAAACCCACAAGTACCGGTAGCACCACCACCACCACCACCGCCACCTCCACCACCACAAATAAAACCGCAACCACCACCGCCCCCACCATCACCCCAACTACCAACCACACCCACCACCGTCACCACCACCACTGTCACCACGAATGCCATAGCCACCACCACCACGACCACCACCACTACCACCACAACCCCTACCACCGTCACTACCACCACTACCACCACCACCACCACCACCGCTACCACCGCCACCACTGCCACCACCACCACTACCACAACCACCACCACCACCACCACCACCACCACCACCACCACCACCACCACCATCATCACCACCACAACCACCACCACCATCACCACCACAACCACCACCACTGCTACCACCACCACCATCACTGCTACCACCACCACTACCACCATTACCACCACCACCACCACCACTGCTACCACCCTCACCACTGTTACCACCGCCACCACCACCACGAGTATGACGACATCCTCCACCACGATTAAGACAAGCACCACCGCCGTTGCCGCTGCCACCACAGCCACCACCACCGTCACCGTGAACACCACCACCACCACCACAACTATAACGGCCACCACCATTGCCATCACCATAACCACCACCACCGCCACAACCACCGCCACTACAGCTACTACGTGTAACACTATCGTCTCCTCATCGGCAACGCCACCACCTCCGTAAAAAACACGACAACCACGACCAACTCCCTACCCGTCGCCACCAACAACACCATGATCACAACATCACCACCACCAGCACCACCACCAGTACCACCAACGTCACCACCACCACCATCGCCACTACCAGAAGCAGCAGGACCACCGCCATTGTCACCAGCACTGCCGCCACCGCCGGCACCACCGACAACACCACTGCCGACGCCACGTCCACCACCACCACGACCACCACCACCACCACCACCACCACCACCACCACGACCACCACCACCACGACCACCACCACCCCTACGACCGCCATCGCCACCACCGATATAAACACATCTACCACCACCATTACGACAACCACGACCGCCGATGCCGCTGCCACCACAACCACGATCACCTTCACCGTGAACACCACCGACCACAACCATATTGGCCACCACCATTCCCCTCACTGCAACCCCCATCGCTGCCACTGCCGCCGTCGCCACCACAACTCCTACTACCAACACAACCGCCTCTTCATCATTAACGCCGCCACCACCACCACCACCACCACCACCACCACCACCACTACCACCACCACCTCCTCACTACCGAAGCCACGGTCTCCCCACCGCCTCCGTAAAACGACCACGACAGTACTATCACCGACACCACCCCATCTACCACCGACACCACACACACGACCACAACGGATGCCTCCGCCAAACCGTGGGCGTCGGCCCTTCCAATACTTCATCTCGGTGACATATTCGTGCTCTTATTCCAGAGGTGTGAGACGCGCGTTACAGACGTTTTACCTGAGGGGTGTTACCTATGCCTCCTGAGGGCCCTTCCTTGAGGAGTTGTTGTAAGGAGCGTTGAAACTTGTGTAGGGGTGCGATATTATTTGCTCGCTCGTGGTATCGATCGATTGTATAGTTGTTTAACTCGCGCACCACACCTTCGGAAGATATTTCCCGGAAACGTCTTTGTTCGGTCATCGACAACCAGCCCGTTGCGGAAAAATCGGCCGAGGACAAATCTATCGCACCCCTGTGCCGAACGCAACGCTCTGTGCCGTAGTCCAGGTGGTTGACATATTCGCCCGCATATTCTGGTGGTTCGAGACGCCCCTTACCTTGTAGAGGAGGTTTCTGACGGCCCTCCCTCGAGGGCTTAAATTTCTCTCTCAATACCTGACTTCGACTATAAAAGGGTATGAGGTATATGCTGAGCCTGCTGCACAATCATATGGGCTAGGCATCTATCCGGTAGAGCTGTACAGCAGATCATGATATGCCCGAGTTGCGAGCTTCTTGGAAGTAAACTTGAAAATCATTCATTTATAAGCGGTAAGAACCTGATCTCGACACTGCACTACGTGTCGGTGGTTGACGATATTCTTACCGTTGATGAAAAAGTATGATCCGTTTCACTAGGTATCGCGCTTGACTCTGACCCAGACCACCTGGAATCTCGTACAGCAGCAGGGTACCCAATCCGTTGAATGATTTTGTTTTTTGTATGTGAAGCTCTTTCGGCGTGTTTAAATACCTCCTCGTTCGCCTGGCCGGATGATGTTCACATGTTACCAACAACGGAGCCAATCGTTTCCGCCTGAAGAAGGGCCGCCGCGACCAGCCAGGTAGGCGGCCGCAGTGCGCACTAAAGAGGGTGCTTGTGAGACCTATACGGTTTCCGGAGAGTGAACCAATCACGTACGTTACGGGCCCGGCGTGAAACCATCCGACTGGAAGTGTTTTGCTTCTCCACTCGCCGCCCGCAACGAAAACATGCCGCCGGCCACTAAGATATACTCTACTGGTACGTAGCCTATTTGGGAATATATAGGCCTGTGTGAAATGTTTTGCAACATACATGTAGGTGTGATAAGGATATTCACAATGTACAGCACTACTGCCATGACAACACAGCATGGCATCATGTCAATCACGCTCATCGCGTCTCATGCATCCTGCATGCATGCTTCATCTCAGACAGACGTAGTCCATAGAGTCAGTGTACGGGCACTAATTTTTATGGAGGGAATTAGGGCGCTAGGAAGGGAGAAATATTTCTAAGGGATGAGGGGACCCTCGCCAACCGGAACAAAATAGCATCGACTGTCTGTGGTGCGGGATAATGCGGCATCTGCATGCTGCTCGAAAGATAGGTCGAAACCTGCTATAATATAGCTTGTACATGGGGTCGTAGGCCATAGAGCCAGTACAACATGTGCTTAAGAATAACAATAACACAACACAAGGAAGGGCAATAAAACAGTCGGGGAAATTTGAGCGCAAGGAATATATCTACTTCAAGGGGACGCTAGCTCCCTCAGGGATGAGTCGTCAAGTACCCGCGCGTAGTCTTGTTGTCGGTAACATGTACATACGACTTGGAATTCGAGTGAGGGATTTGCAACCAAGGATCCGTGTTTCGTGGTTACAGAACGGTCGATGCAATCTTCAAGAATCTTGAGCTGTTTAGCCCGTATTTCCTCTTTTTCGGGCCCGATAGCTCACTACTCGTCATGGGAACGTAGTCTTGCACCCGCAGCATCTTTGAGGACGACTCCTGAAGATATAATCCGCCCGGGGGACAGCAATCGTCTAGCGAAGACAATTTCTTCATCAGAAATGTAGCCATTGTGCTATGCTCGCTTGTGTGACATGAAACATGCTTGCGTTTTCGCGAGCTTTTTTGTGGTACTCGCTCTCAACTTCAAGCACACGAAAACACGTCGTGATTCATTTCTGGTCGCCTAAGACTACCGCCCGGCGCACCCGATGCCTTCACACGCCCATGGTGGTAAGCTAGCTACCCTGCGTTACGATCAGTATGATAGAGGTAAGTTGAATACAGTGCGTCGGCAAGAAAGAACAAACTCAAGCCTCGCCGCACATCGTATTTCTCCGCATCTATCTACCATAAGATACATATATATATATAGTAAGCTCGTGTGAAGTGACTGGACATCAACATATACATGGATCTCAACGACCATACGCTGACATCAGGAGCATCCCTCAATGTCGCGGGTGCTGTAGTTTCCTGCCAGGAGCTGCAGTTGTCTGCAAGTGAATTAATTGGGGTTGTTTTTAGTCGCATTTCGTGCACCCCAAACCTCGACCAATTTTGACCCCTGCCGCACCTCGAAGCCGAGGTCAAGCCCAGCCGTCAGACAGACGGCACCACCTGGGTAGTGTGTTAGACCACTCCAGAGGGGATTGATTGTGCATGCCAATCCCCGAGCACCATTTGCGCGCCTCGCCTTGACCGTGCTTTCGAAAAACGACCTCTCTCTTCGTTCGCGCAGAAAAATGATAAATACAACTATTACTCTAGTTAGTATGGAATCAATTATTGAACAGCTCTGGGCTACGAGGTTGTTGTCTTTTCGAGCTAAAGAACATCGAGGGGTTAAACGTTTTTGACGGCCTCGCAACAAGGCTGCTCGTGGCCGATCAAGCTCATTTATTTCTATTCTCGCATGATGATCGGATGTGTACAGTACAGCACATACATGCTCTCCGTGGGTTTTCGCGCCGCCACGCGCTCCGTTTCGTGCGCTAACGGGTTTAATTCATTCCCCCCTCAAGCACAATGGCTGCCAAAACCCGTGATTTATGGAATAATACCTGGTAGTACCTGGTAGTACCTGGTAGTAGTACTGGCTTTAGTGCTCCAGCCTTTAATTTATAACTGAGAAAGTAGCTCCAATCTTCGGCGGGCTCTCGTTCCAATAATGGCTGATAATGTCCGATCGAGCTGTTCCTTTTGCTCGCACAATGGGATTTATTTGCATGGCAGCGAGCTGCCCAGGGTTTGTTTGCCGTGCCCCCGGCACGCAGGCGCACTCGCTTGATCATGCTTGGCGACTAGTGATAGTAGTAAGTGCTGGGTCAAGCCAAACTAACAAAATCGAAAATATCGGCGCTGGAGGGTCGCACGCCCCAACCGATGATGTAACAGTGCGCAGCAATGGTTTCATCTAAGATCTATTGAATGTATATATATGTATGTAAAATGCTTCTTGCTCTCTGTTTTTGATGCGACAAATATCGGGGAATCTTGGACGGCTTCGCAATTAATTCGTGGCCGATCAAGCTGTTTTTTTCGCCCACACGATACCATGTGTAAAATCCGACAACTCTGTAAGTGGGTTGTAGCCCCGCCACTCGCTATTTTCCGCTAGCTGGTCGGCGCTAAATGTTTCATCTCGAGAGCACAAACTCAAAAAAAAAACAATTTCCAGCAAAGTCGAGAAATATCAAGGTTTTTATAACAGTGACCGAGAATCGTGACGGGACAGGACGGCACAGTCATGGCTTATTCGGAGGTAGCATAAATAAGAACGGGACGGTAAAATGAATACATAACACACTGGCGTGGCGGGACGGGACGGGACAGCGGGTGGCTAACATATCGACAGGACGAGACGGTAAACTCAACCTGGCAGAGTTTTACGACTGGGCGGGACGATTCGGTACAACTTGTTGTTTTTCGGGACGGGACGGGACGGTAAAATACGATGGACTTGATTTTCACATCGGAACGGGACGGCAAGTGTTTGTATCCTCGGCGAAACGGGACGGTCAAGTGCCGCGACAATTTCTTCCACGGCGGGACGGGACGGTACGTACCGTTTCCCGTGACGGGACGGGACGGTAAAGCGTAATGTGAGTGTTTTTCACGACGGGCCTGGACGTCAAAAAAAGAAAAAAAAATCGACGACGGGCCTGGAGGGCACACGCTTCTTCCTTTTTTTTACGGATAGCGATAGACGTCTGCCCTCGATCGCCGCCTTGTACTCGGGCGCATGGTCCTCTTTGAGATATCTCAGCGGACCGCTTGTCCCGGGGCTTTTGGCTCCTCCTGCTGCGAGGTTGGTGAGGGTGTGTGTGAGGAGTTTCCCCGCCGCGCTGTTGGTTGCGCGCATGGAGCCATCCCGAGGCAGGTAGCTCTGCGACGACCGGGAACTTTGCGTTTATTTTCCCGACCGACCGCTCAAACTCCGGGGAGTGTTGCCGCGCGGACGGACGACATATATATATATTCCGATTCCTTCCCACCCCCCCGCGCCGAACACTGCGGCGGCGCCAGCTGGTGGCTGTCCTGATGGTTGTGCCTGCGCTATGTTATTGCTGGTGGGTGGGGAGGTAGAGGTGGTGGCGGCGGGGGTGGTCATGCCGGTGCCGCGGCTGGTCGATCGACGCTGCCCGTGAGATAGGTACTCGTGGCGTCCGTACTGGCCGCAGCAGTACCGGTGGCCGTAAGCTGGGGGGTCTATGTTTGTCCGTGGCCAGCTGGGATGGCTGGTGTTAGGCTATGATCGCGGAATTATGACACATGAAGATTGATGAAAAGATGGGACAACGCTGCACATTGTCGGATGGCAATCACACTAATTAATATTAAAAAATGAAAATGAAAAAATCGACTGGGTAGATATTAAGATTCATATCAGGTACTACTGTAGCAATTTCATGTTTTTCGTAATTCGTAGTTTGTACTTTTAGGTGAATACATAAATATATACCGATAAATACCAGTACAGCTTCCGCTGATAAATTAATAGGTAAAGTTTAAAACCCAATTTTTTATCCAATAAAAAACTAAAAAAACACGTCAGCTGTGAGTTTCAACCGATCGGTCGATACTCAACTTTGCAACGTGCGTTAACCGTTCGCGCGTTTTCCATTATATTCCCCGCGATCGACTGCTGGCCTGTGACTCCTCCGGATGCTACCAAGCTCGGTTTCCGATTTATTTCGGCCAGTACCATTTATTTCCTGCTCTGAAACAGAAGCTCGACACGCGAGGACCGGGGTACAGAAGACAACCGAGAGTTCGTTTATTGCAGTTGAAACGTGACAGGCACACCAAGACACTGCTTTTTAAAAAGATACTCCCTGTAAATGTTGCGGCAGGATCTTGACGAACAAACATGTATGTATGTGTTTGTTGATGAATCTCACTATCGTACATGTTCTTGGCCTCTTATTATTATGCTATTATTATTGATATATGAAATCCAATAGCGCAGGAGGCGATGCTCATGCGTTTTGCAGGCGGGCTAGCGAGTGCCGCATTTTGATCCTACAGTGTTTTTTTTTTTCATCTCAGACGTCCTACCAGGCAATACGATCACTAGGTGGGGCTGGACTCCCAAGCTCGTCCTGCACACGATGCCAAGAAGATGGAAGCAAAAGGTGAAACTGAACGCGAGCGCCACTCCCACATCCTCCTGTCGCACTATCATGTATGCCAACTCTCAACGAAGTCCCGTCCTTCCTGTTGTGGGTATGGCCCGGATCTTGTCTGGGGGAGTTTGTAGATAGATCCTTGAGTGAAGGATGCACCTAAAAAATGACCACAAGTGCGTTTCGTATTTATTTGTAAAAAAACTAAAAAAAACATGAAATTCTATATTTAACAGACAAATAAATCTGAAAAATGGGAACGAAACAAAAAATGAGAACGAACGTTTTTGTTTAGAAAGCAAACCAATTGTGTACAACTCCAAGAAAAAAAGTTGACAGTCCTGTGGGGCTGTACAGCAGCCTTCGAATGAGCTGTCGCTCAGGCTGGAAGTCCTCGGCATCGCCGCGGTAGCCAGCATCTAGAAAAATCACAATAGAGCCAGCGTATATCGCTTTTTGCGCCCACCTGAAGGCACGAGATGGAGCATGACCGTTCTGACGAGGTCCTCTTACAGGGCTGGCCAAGGGGTTTCGCAGGATCATTTTGGTTATCTGTCTGTTAAAAAAATTGCTAGGCGGGAATGAACGGGAATAGACGCCGGCCACCAGTGTCTCTTGGACGGGAAGAGGCAACTTGTGTCGGCGCGAGGGGACTGTATGTGTGCCAATGGCGCAGCTGTTGATGACGGGACGAGAGGGTAAATTATGATGTCGGCACGGGGCGAGACGGTAATTTCCAACGGGAGATATTCAATCGGCCGGACGGGACGGTAAAGTACATTTTTTTAATTATTTTTTCAGCATCACTTTTACTTTCCAGTCTTACTCGTGGAAGGTTTTTACCCTCAACGAGCTTCCGGACAAGCCGTGGTCACAGGTGCCTAACCTTCTCCCCCCAGGTACGTGCCTTAATTTTTTGTCGTGCATAGAGTTCAGCATTCTCCCACTGCTCGTCGATTTTCATCGAATGAATGTAGGTAACTCACTCTCTCGCGCTTTCCGCTAATCAATTTATTTTTAGCAAGAAAATGCCACGAGCATGCACTCGGTGAGACTTGAACCCACGAAATTGATCTTGATAATAGGCACGCGGACCACCTACCAAGCCACCGGGGACGCCAGCAACGTTATTTCGACGGGGCGGGACAGGATGTTAAGTGATGACGGTCAGAGAATTTGTCGACGGGACGAGACGACGGGGGGACCATTTTGGCGGTGATTTTACCGTCCCGTCCCGCCGCTACCGCCGTTCCCGTCCCGTCAAATGACCGTGACAATCCTTGAAATGTATTCCCCTACGAGTATTCCGTCCCACATTCGGTCGAGGCGAAACAGTTAGTTGTAAGCCGGAAACGCTCTTCTTGATATCAGATGCAGGAAGATCAACACTTTATTTTAATTTTTGTATGCCACATATATATTATCATAGGGGGAGGCACGACACTTTTTTCTTCTTTTTTTTCTTTCTTCTTTCTTCTTTCTTCTTTCTTCTTTCGCTTTGTTGTCGTTTCTTTCGATTCTTCTCTTTCATACATACATACATGCTGGTACGACAACATGCATGCATGTCGTGCCTGTGGTATTATATATGATTTGGATGACACGATGGCCTTCATTGCAATGTCTACACCGTTACTGCACAACAAAACAAGGCGTAGCTGTAGTATCACCGCTGTGTCCGTAGGTTCGTGACCACGTGACCACATAAATAACTTGAATCTATCTCCAATAATAGGACTGAATCCGCACGGACACTACACGTAACACGAGTAGTTAGTTGTGCTGAATGTAGACAAATAGCCAGCAGAGTGTTTCAATGTGAAGAACACACACAACTAGTTATTCGCCCTGGGCTGGGTAATCGATCGATATTGTACCCCTGTTGTTGTTCTCACAATAACTCTCTGACGAAGGAAGCCGTGGTCACACAAACAAAGGTGCTGGAGCCCTAGGAAGATCCGAAAAACAAAAAAAAACTATACCTGGTAGCTCAGTAGGTAACACCTTCACGTTCGGCGTCGTCGGCAGGACACAGGTTCGAATCTCACTTCGAACGTTTATTTAGACGAAGCGCTTGCGCGTGTGTCCCTACAAAAATGCATCTCCCTGGTTCCCCAGAAGGTATTGGAACGAAGCGGGTAGGACCGGTCAGCGTACGGCGGTAAACGGGTACGGACGCCCCAAAGGTCCCGCGCGGGGGGAAGGGGGGGGGATAGTGTTATATAGGGATTACCCTGGGCTGGGTATTCGATCGATCTGTCACCCGTATCGCTCAGTAGGTAACACCTTCACACATCTCTATAGTATGCACCCTCAGGCAGAGCTCTGCTGTGTGTGCCACCGTACGTAGCCCTTACGGTCCGTATTGCAGGCGCACACAAAAACCAGAGAAACCTAAAGCACAACAAGGGGGAAAAGCCTACCGCGGGGAACGAGGGTATATCCACATGATGATGAGTATATGTGCTGTTGTTGTTGTAGTTCGCCGCCCGAAACGAGCAGGTGTGCCACCATGGGCTATGCTGGCATACGTATTCATGCCCCAGACATGTACTATAAGCCCAGAGATGAGCGATGTGTGGTGCCTTATTGCCCGAGCTGTGCTCACACGAAGAAGAGCACAACAACCCGCCCCACACCCCAAAAACATGACTCTCCGGCATGTTTTGTTCACGCAACCTGACCAATAAAAATACATTTATTTATGCCATCAGGGTAAGCGCTACGCACGGGCATTGCTTTACTTTAGTGATAGTAGCTCAGAAACAAATACCAGGTATATATCAGTCTGGTCGGAAATATAACGTGCTTTTAGGCATGCATGTACATGGTGTGACGATTGAAATGTACCCTATATTATCGACCAGACTGGCATACTACACAGCAGCAGTATACTGTAGTAAACTCGTCGTGATTCATGTGTCACACTACAACCGATGGAGGTGTAAACATTATCTAACCAGTGCAACTAGTATATACCGCCACCATCCGTGGTCTGGGATGAATCAGATCATTACGAAAACAACATAACAGACCTCGACATTTGGAGGCGTTCTACGACGGAGGTTCACCCTAACTTTTCTGAGGCTCTTCCATACCTCACCCAAAAAACCGATTTCAGCAAAAAAAATCAAATTGCATCCCGATGAACAATCCCATGGCCCGAGTATACCAAAGCGTCATTTTTCGAAACAAGATTGGCATTCAGATAATTCTTCGTGGGAAAAGCCCCGACATTCAGAATATGTTTCACAGCGGAAATGTGTGCTACCTTTATCGTAGAACGCGTCATTGACTATTATTATTATTATTATTATTATTATTGCTGATGTTGCTGGAGTCCGTGGTCGTAGGGCGCTTCCCACAAAACGAATAATAACTGAGGGATTATATTTCCGGGTATCTCGCAACAAAAAGAAAGACACCACCACCACAATCCTGGTAATACCGGGTGGTGGAAAGCAACTCCCCGGGATGGTAATCCTGGGTCAACAGGCAACTAATTTTTGAGAGCATCAGTACCAGGGGTTCAACGGTTTCGGGCCAAAGGTTTCTGACCGATTGAATTCCCTAAGTAAGTGAGGAACCTGCGGTGCGGATGAATTTTTTGACTCACCACGCATTCGTTTTAGGACCGATGCATTGGAGTGCTGGTCGGGTGGTGCAAAATGAAATCGTCCAATCATGGTATCGGGTGAGATATTGAGCCCCTAATGCGAGGGGCTCAGGAACCTCTGGTGCACCCCTACCGTGGGATGGCTCCAGGTGTGTACGAAGATACCACCATCCTATATACATACCTGGTAGCCCATCCATACAGTTGGTGTAGAGTCACAGGATGCGCGAAAAAAAACACGGAGAAGATCGGAGTTCGAAAGTTAAAAAAAACAAACGCCGAGGATACGAGACAAACCCAAACCGAACCGTGCACGTGAGCATGTTCCGTGCGTACTCGTACAGCATTGCTGCAGTAGTAAGTAGTAGCTCGCCGCCCTAAGGGCCCATCTTAACGGGGAAGGCTACTTGGAAGTATAATTTTAAGTTTCATTGATTTTTAATTTGATTTCGAAAAAACCCCGTGTTTGTTTGTGTCCTATCTATCGGGGAACAGCGTACTAGTTGTCAATAAAAAAAGAATGCTTGAAGAACGCCCCGCGTCACACAACGCCCAGCAGACAAACAACGACGAGTGTAGACGAGAGCGAAGGTTTGCGCTTCCGCGTGTCCGCCGCCGCCAGCCTCTTTTTCTTTTTGGTCGCGCAGGATAGGAAGCTATCACTCTCAGGGTGTCTTGGGTGGGCGGAGGAAGCCCTCAAGCGCCGCGTGCGGAACAGCAGCGGTGATGCAGCTATCGATGTCCCGAGCGTATCCTCCATTTTATTTGCTCATTTGCTCGGTTTTCGCGATTGATTGTTGGCCGATCGGGCAGGCCGAAAAATTGGGATTACGGCCGCCATGTTTACTTTTGAGGTGCCACCGCCGGGGTACGATGTGCTATGGTGTGTGGGGGTGGGCACGGCTATTGATCCGGTCACCTCTCGTGGGGGTTCGCGTTTTATTGCCTCGATTGTGGTCGCCGAAGCGGCCTAGAATCGCCCCAGACTCCACCGAGGGTGTTGACCCACCATGAACATGCTAGGTCAAGTCCGAGGAATTCCCAAATAAATTCTAAATTGGAACTCGAAAAATCACACGAAAAAAGTCCCAAAAGACTTTTCGCTCAAATTCAAATTTTATAATTAGCTTGCTTGGTCGTTCACTCTTCGGCCAATCAGGTGCAAATTAAATTAGAAAAAAAACAAAACAAATAAACTGACCCGCCCCCCCCCCCCCCGTTAAGATGGGCCCTAAGATGGGCCCTAAGACCATCTCTTATCCCTTTAAAACCGCAGTTGTTATGATCACGGAGAGCGGGACACGTTGTATCCCTAAGCAGGTCTGCCTATTTAGCCGGTACTCATTGATTGGTACTCACGTTGATGTTTGCTTAGAGATAGAAGAGCCACTTCATTCCTTTCGTGCACGACGGAGACTGGGACCACGCTCGTGCCTCTCTGGGAAACCCCATGTTTTCCACCTAAGGTACGCCTTCCAAGTCCTACAAATACAATCCCAGTGCCAGAACCCAGGCAATTACCGGGCTTTCAACCTCATACAAAGCAGTATCATATCACTAGCCCACTCTGATGAGCCGTATATATATATATATATATGCAGAATTATGGGAATTTCAAGGAAACCCCGATTCCACAACTAACTAGAACTCCAATGAGTCGAAGATGCGGCTCCTCAAAACCCACTCCCACACCTCTGAACAGCAAGGCAACGAAGCCGACAAAGTACGTAACAATAATGTAAGGGGCAGGAGGGAATCGTCAACGAATAACCATCGCCATGTCACCCGCGACGGGGGGGGGGGGCGGGGAAGATGCAGGGAAAGTGAAAAGGGAACATAAAAGAAGAGGAGAAAAAAAATATCACGGAAGATGACAAGAGCTCCTGGCGAGACACACGCTCCGCTTGGTGGTTTGTTGTACTAGGCGCTCGATCTCCAACGACGAACCTTGGGCGGTGGGGCACTGGGCGGCTCTGGGCCTCAGTGTCTCGTCCACCACGAGGGGAAGCAGACCCTCCCTCCTCGTGAGTCTCCATCGTGCAGTGGAGCAAACTCTGACTCTAAAAAAACAGCTAAACGAAAGCACAAATAATAAAGTGAAAAAAAATGTACCGGCAAAAAGGCAAAAGGTCCTAAGCCTAAGACGCCACTTACTTGTTAAGATCACGGAGAGCGGGACACTGTATCCCTGGGCAGGTCTGCCTATATTAAGCCGGTACTTATTGCTACTCACGTTGATGTTCGCTTAGAGAGAGAAGAGCCACCTCATCCCTTTCGTGCACGACGGAGACTGAGACCACGCTCGTGCCTCTCTGGGAAACCCCTGGTTTTCCACCTAAGATACGCCTTCCAAGTACTACAAATACGATCCCAGAGCCAGAACCCAGGCAATTACCGGGCTTTCAATCTCATACAAAGCAGTATCATAACACAGTCCCGTTTTGGGGACAAACCAGTCAAATTTCAAATAGTTTGTCGCCAAAACGGGACAGCGGTCCTGGTTATGGGGAGGGTTTTAAAAAGCGAAAAACTTACCCGAAATTACTGTGTTTTATATATATATATATATATATACGTGTTTTCACGTGTTTTAGACCGGGAGTCCGACCGCCCTTCTCAGAATACATGCAGTCTTTTGGGGAGAGGTAGATAGACCCGTTTTCCTTTTCTTCAGGGGTGTCGTTCGAGGTTTTTACGTGTTTACGATGTTGTTGCCATTTTCCGACAAAAAAATCAACAAGGCATTTTCAGATATATATGGACGTTTCAGCCGAAAAAATGGCTTCTTTTTCAGATATATCGCGTCCGAAACTGAATAGAGGAAACTGGAGTGTATCGACATTTTTTTTTTTAAATGCTACCTATCCTGAAGAAACGGCAAAAAACGGTGTTGGATGCCTCTCGCAAAACGACTGGTGAGAAGTCTTCAAGAAAAGCGGGCCCGATTCGCCCGTTTCCCTGTTCAAATACATACGCCTGCGAAGGCGCTGAAACCTCGATTTCCAGAAACCAAAATCGGTTTGCCATAAATAAGAGATGTCTTCAACATACAATTACCAGGGTGTATCAATTATTAGTCTCTTCTGTACCGCCAGCCAGAGTGCTATGTGCTATACCAGGTATGAGCTATGCCCGCCTACATATATATACTCGACTACTTGTTATTATAGTGTATGTAGAGCTCTACGTATACCAAGAAGTTTTGTACCCCGGTATGACATTGTGAACAACGACGATCATCTCATCGTATATATACCACAGGAAGGATAAAATATATGCTCTTTGAACGGGCTTGAACGTATTAGGGAGAACGAAAGCGCAAGGCTCGGATCCACGGACATTTATGTATACGTGGATCCACGGACATTTATGTATGTTGGGTACGTATAAGTAAGTGTGCGTGTGTTCTTCATATTAAACCGTTATTTCTACCCGTCGACATCCACAGCACAATCAGTGTCCGTACCGATTCTTCAATCCTAGAAGAGACACAAGTTCTGTGGTCAAAAAGCTACGCCACAGAGATAGTACGTTGCCACGTATGCAGTAAGCACAGCAGTGGGCAATGCAATGCCATGTAGGGTTGGTACTCTACTCAAATACGGCCTTGATTTGATTATTGATTATTTCGGGTGTTTTTGGCTTGATTAGTCATCATTGTTTGATTATAATCATCTGGTCGTGATTAATTCAAGAAGATAAAAGTTGATTGATTAATCATGATTATTTGATTATTTTTAGAGAAATGGAAAGCGTTATCATGCCGGGATATTATTTGAGGCGGCTACGGCACCAAGGCACCCGACACGAGGGCACAACAACACACCCAGCACGCAGTTACTGGTACAGCCAAGCCAGGGCAGTCGTGCCTTCTGCAATCGCGGGCTTCGTCAGTTAGTTGGAGTCATGAGGAACGCCGGCAAAGCGCCAAAAGCAGCGGCGACGAAGCCCGCAGCAGCAGCGTCGCCGAGAGCCACTTCTTGCTGTTGGTTGTAGGATACCTCTCGGTTGTTTTTTGCGCTTGGGATCAATGCGTTACGCACTGCTTCTGCGCATCCGCCATCGGCCAAACCCCATCTCCACGGTCTGCGTACCCAATACCGGTGTGCTGTGGCCCAAGCTACGTATATAATATAGCTTTCTCAAAACGTATAATGTAAAGGGTGCGTTCCACACACTTTTCCACACACTAGTTTTGCTATATCCGCTAGGGCAGTTTTTTTTCGGTAGTCAGCGAGCTAGTCTCGGCCCAAGTCGCATACAAAATTTCGAACCGAAGGCGCACAAACCAAAATCCATTTCCACACTACTCCCCCCCTCCCAAAAACACAAAAATGAGGCGTAACCCTCCCCCCCCACTCAATGTAACCAAGGACACCTAACCAAAATCAATAACCCACACCACTCGCCCCCTCGAAAAAAACAAGTGGGACAGAAACGAAGAACGCCGTACGCATCGCCTTGCAACTTGCAACCCACAAGACATCTGACACCATCAGTACATACTTAGCGTATACCTACAACCTGGTAGAGTATAGTGACCCCGCCCCCCCTCCGTCTCGAAAGGGATGCGAAGTCAATGGTCAAATGGCTAAGGCAAGCAACAAATGAGTACGCCACCCCCACCCCCCCCCCCCGCCCCGACCCCTCGAAAAACATCAGCAATTCGATATTGATCAAAACATACAAGGCATTAACTAACACCTCGATTGCTGACCTCGAAGAAGAAGGAAGAAGTGTCTCCTACGGTCGAATGCTCGAAATCGTCCGACACTATTACCCAGTTCAGAGTGCCCGGCCACATTCCTCCCCCCTACACGTGGTTGCAATGAACGCCAAAGGTGAGTTCCTGCAGAAAAGCCGGCCACTAGACACCGTCAGTCTCCTGCTCCAAGGCCACACAGAACTCCACACGCACCACCGGACGAATCAGACCACGGAACGTCCTGCACTCTGTCGTCGAACCTGTCGCCGCACACCATGTCCTCAACGTCACCAACGGAGCGCATATAGCAAGTTCAAACGCGGTTGACCAGATATGTCCTACTCAACGCTGCACCCTCGAATCCGTGGCACCCGCGTCCCATGGGCCGGCCCGTCATGTTCGGGGTGAGCTTCGCCAACAGCCAGTCTGCATTGACGTTGCTTGTAGCTGCTTGGTGGGTGTGTACCACTGTTTCCTTTCCATGCTGTCCGCGACAACGAGCAAGGCGGCCTCCATTTATCCTGCCATGTCGGCGAAGGCTTGAGGCAGGGCCACGGCGCTATACGGGCCCGCGGTCACACCCTGGACAATAGGGTTCAGGCCAATAGGCAATCGATAGGTTCCTATTCCAGTAGGAGGGCTATCGATGCTTGCGATAGGTATCGATCGACACTTGTTGAAGCCTAGTATGGCCGACAATGGGTATAGATTGGCATATATATATATATTCACTGATCTACTGTTCGGCCAATAATATATTATAGGCTATAATAATTGTATCTATCCATCGTATTAAAATCACATTGTTGGCCCAAAAAATAGGTATTTTGATCGACAAAGCCACACACTTATCGTAAGAAGAATAGGCTACTGCACAATGATATCTGAACACGTTGATCAAATAAATAGATATCTCTCTGGTATCGATCACTACGTCTCAGAACATACTTGTAAGATAATGAGTATCGATAGACAATTCATTAAGCATACCTCTGTTTCACCCTCCCACTGCAGGGGACAATAGGTATCGATACGCAATGCCCAATTTATCGGCAGACCAATAGGCGCATTCAATGGGCCATATTGTCCAAGGTGACGGGCATTGTGGCGTGGTGTTTTCGATAGGTTCTTCGCGGCTGAAAGACACCTTACCTTCAATTCGCATAGAGCTTAATAATCCGCGCGGCGTGCCCCGAGGGTTGGCGCAGCATGTCCTTATCCGGCGCTGTCTGTTGTTGTTGTTGTTGTTGTTTCTGAAGAGCTTGAGGTGGATATTCTTCGCAACAAGGTGGTGTGAGGATCGAGCCTGTAGTGTTCTAGACCGACATGTTTTTGTGTCGTGTGGGCTCTTCTTATACCCTGGATAATACCCTATTTAATAGGCTATCGGTCCAATGATAGGTGGGAGATGATGGGTATCGATACCTATTATTGCGAGCCACAATGGGTTGGTTCCGGGGTATATCGATATGTTTTGAAAGCAAAAATAGAGCCACAGCCTTTTGGGAGTCCGATAGGATTTTTGAGGTGTCCATCGTTAGTTATCTTGGGCGCCAATATTGTTCGAAAGTGATCCTCACTAGGCTATCTTACGAACAATACCTTTGCATCGCCATCTATCTATCTAATCTACACGTACGTATTGATAAAAAAAAGCGATATAGGCTTGCAGTGAGATTGATGGATGCCTATTGGTAAATTCAGTAGCCTTGCAATAATGTCGACCAATACCTATTTGTGCTCGATCAAATAGGTTCGCAAGGGTGTTTATCCATTCATATTGCTTACTGTAACTCTTCAAGTAGGATTGCAAGGGTATTGATAGATACCTATAGTGAATAAATAGGCACGTATCGACCGACAGTTTTGTTGCATCGCAATCCTAAAAACATTAGCCTGTTGCACCTATACTTAGTACGAGTACACATATTTAACTGTGAATCTGTTGGTCAAATAAATACCAGGTAAATATCAAGCCTATTGTATACCATTTTTTTTTGGACCTACCTGGTATGAGCCAAATAGATAGGTACTGATCGACAATGTCGCATTCATCTCTATCCTAAGAACAATGGCCAAAATAGCCTAGGTACCATTATTTATCTTAACATACCTGGTAGTAGTGGTGAAAGAAGTAGGTATCGATCGACAAAACCTCACACCTATCCTAATAACTAAAAAGGTTATTGCGCAAAATTATCTGAACATATTGATTTAATATATACGCATCGATCAATACTTCAACATATTGGAAAATCAATACATAGGCATCAACAGGCAATTACACATACCTACGCCAAGAGCAATATCCAATTGTACCTAATGCTCTGAAGAACCTATTTGGTCACACAAGAAATAAATATCGATAAACAAATCCATATTAATATTCATTCAGCCATTCAAAGAACAATATTTGCCTACTGTATGTTGCTCTGAACATGTTGATCAAATAAATAGCTATCCATAGACACTTTCACCTTCGTACTCCAGCGGGCAATAGGTATCGATATGCAATACCCCAACCTATTCAGAGACCAATAGGCATACTCAACAGGTTATTGCCCAGTAATTACGAAGCAAAATAGATGTTTTAACGAAAAAAAATCAACAATAATCACCAATTTTAGATTGATTGAGTAATCATGATTATTTTTGAGATAATCAAATAATAACTGAAATATAATCATGATTATGATTATGAATAATCAACGTAAAAAACGTGATTACTCATGATTATTTATGTGTCGCCGGTCGCCCCGGTGGTTCAAGTGGTTAACCTCGAATTCTACTTGTTTGAGTCCTGGGTTCGAGCCCCAGGTGGGTCGGACTTTGACTATATTTGCAAAAATAAAAATAAAAAAAAGGATTCAATTGTTGAGAGCGCCTTGCAGCGTGGGTAGGCACAATTCGATGCGAGTCGACGAGGGAAGAAAAGGCTGAAATCTTCTCGCGATAAAAATGAAGGCACGTACCGTAGCGGGAAGGGGGGATAAGAGCCTGCTATGTGACCCCGGATCTGAGTTACGAGTTGGAAGGAGAGAGAGAAGAAGATGTGCGAAGATACGAAATGGGATGAGCAAAAAAAAAATAAAAAAATGTGGATTACAAGCCATAATATATATGGTTGGTAATCAACTCAAATACGGCCTTGATTTTATTATTGATTATTTCGGGTGCTTTTGACTGGATCAATCATGATCATTTGATTATAATGATCTGGTCGTGAATAAATCACCTAAATAAAAGTTGATTGATTAATCATGATTATTTGGATTATATATGGGCAAATTGAAGGCGCGGTCATGCCGGGATAATATTGCAGGCGGCTACAACACCACGACACCCACGGCAGTCGTGCCTTCTGCAATCGAGCTTCTCAGTTGGAGTCTTGATGAACGCCGGCAAGCGCAAAGCAGCGGCGCCGATGGTCGCAAAGCGTCGCCAAGAGCCACCTACTTGTCGATGGTTGTAGGAACACTACCTCCCTGCTGTTCTTTGAACTCAGGATCAAAATGTTACGCACTGCTTCTGCGCAGCCGCCATCCGCCCAACGTCCTCTCCATGGTACGTGTACCCAATAATACCGATGTAAACTGGCCCAGGCCACGGAACATTCTCATACCAGTATGATTTAGAGGGTGTGTTCCACACACTTTTCCGAACACTAACAACTCTGGTACATCCGCTTGGGGCAGTTATGAGGCGTTCTACGCTATGAAGTTCACCCTAAATAATTTTTCTGAGGCTCCTCACTCACGGAGCTCCATACAAAACACGTTTTTGTTTGCGAAACAAGGTTGAGGTTAAGGAGTCCCGTCATTCAGAAAACATTTTTGCGGAAATGTGCTATCTCTCTCTATCGTAGAACGTGACTTATGTCAGTAATCAGTGAGCTAATCTCGGCCCAAGCCGCATAAAATATTTCGAACCGAGGGCGCCCAACCCAAAAAACATTTCTCCGCTATTCCCCCCCTCCAAAAAAAACTCAGAAACGGGGCGGGAAAAAAAACAGTCGTTGTAACCAAGGGCGCCTAAAAACAACTTCCATAATAACCCACACCACTCCCCTCCCCGACAAACCATCGTGGGGCGGGAAAGAAAAACGCCGTACGTGTCGCCCTTCAACTTGCAACCCACGAGACATCTCAACCCATTAAGGCAATTTTTGAACGTATACCTGGTACCTATCCTGCCACTTGGTGTGTGCGTGTGGTGTGTTCTTCACATTAAACCGTTATTTCTACCCGTCGACATCCCAGGACAACCAGTGTCCGCGCCGATTCTTCAATCCTACAAGTGCCTAGAAGATTTCCAAGTTCTGTGGTCACAAAGCTACGCCACAGAGATACTACGTTGCCACGTATGCAGTATGCACTGCAGTGGGCAATGCAAAGCCATGTCATCATACTAGATACGACTGGCGCGGCATACACAATCTATGAAATAGGGAAACGAAAAGAAACAATCAAAGAGAAAACAGAAACAAAGTAGGCAAATCGAGAGAGAAAAAGAAAAAAAAAAAAAGAAAGCAAAAACTAGGAGAAACAATCTGTCGCGCCCCCCCCCCCGCAGGCGAGATGGCCAACACTTGATTAACCCCTTTAGAACCGCGGTCCCGTTTGGGGACAAAACTACTTGAAATTTGACTGGTTTGTCCCCAGAACGGGACTGCGGTTCTAAAGGGGTTAAGACCGAGCTGGAAAAAAGAAAAAAATATCGGAAACACCACTGCTTGTAAACAGAGTACATAATAAGACAAAGAACCAAGGGAAAAAAAAAGTAACAAAGGGAAAATAAACAGGCAGACCAAAGCCCAAAGCACCCCCCTGGTAGCGGCAGCAGTTTGTGGTATGAGTAGTATAGCCAGGTTCCCCTTGCTTATCCGCCTGGTACCTTGCTACCCAGACTGCCGTCTCCGCCCGGCGTTCGTCAACTATGCCCAGCCCCTTGGCGTCAGACAATACGAAACGAGCAGAGTAGGTTCGTCATCCAACCACGCCACACGGCTCCTTCAGTACGGCTTATCAATCAGAAAAAGAAGAGAAAAAAAAATGAAAATCACGGAGAGTCAGCGCAAGAAAGAAAAAAACGAAGCAAAAAGAGAAGACAAGCGAAGACCACGTTCGAACCAGCAGCACCAGTTGGTGGCACTGGTAGTATGGTCATGTTCTACTTCCTAGTCGGCCTGGTGCCTTGCTACCCTGTCTGCCATCTCCTTCCTACTTTTGTCTACCGCAGTTTCCCTTCTACCCCTCCGGTTCCCCCCCCTCTCCGCATTCCCTTGGTCGGGCTTTCTGCCACTTCTCCTGTTGCCCCCTCCCCCCCCATTCCCTTGGACACCATCCACGGCAGATCCGCGGCGCTGCCTACCCATCTCAGCCTCAGCCTCGTGCCACCTCACCATGAACCGTTCGGCTGCTTTAAGGATCCCCCGGCACCACTTCCCTGCCTTTTTGGCTGCAGTGGACCACAACGCGGTCTCAACTCCAAACACCAAGGGGGCAACTTCCGTTGACCCTTCGGTGGCTCGGAACTCCCTAAGGTTTTCGACTATGCATCTATGCCAAGTCTTACACTATCCGCCTGGTCTCGGGTTCTCCCCACCAGCTATCGCCCCGAACATTATTACCCGACTGGGTAATCGCTCCTTGCTTTGCCGTGCCACGCCCCCCGCAACGAAGAGCCGCCGTTTACGAATGGTCGTTTCGATGCTCTCGCAACGTGTCATCTTGAGGGTCTTCGCGTACGAGAGGGTGGCATGGTCAGTACGAAGTCGGCGCTGGAAGCCAATGACTCGCAACAGGACTTGGTGGTGAGCCGTTCGAAGCTTGGCAAAGTGTTCCGCTCTGAGGGTCCACGTCACACACCCGCACAGCAGGGTCTCAATCACCTCGGCCTTCAGCATTCGGACTTTAAGGCTAAGGGGGACGGTCGTCCTATCATATAACTCCGGGCCGAACCGTTTGAGGCATGCTCGCATGAGGCGGACCCGTCGGTCGACTTCGAGCGAGAGGGCAGCGTTTTCGTGGATAATGCCGCCTAGGTATAAGAACTGGGTCGTCTGCTTATATCTTTGGCCTGCCGCTTCGATGGCGAGCGGTGGTGCGAGGGTTGTCTGGTCTAGTGTTTGTAGGACCATTGTCTCTGTCTTCTTTTCCGACACCGTGAGGCCTGCTGCTTCGAAGACAGTCACGAGGACTGTCATCATTTTCGCGAGCCCTTCAGCCGACTTCGAGACAATTCCTGCATCATCGGCGTACAACATGCCCCATACAGACCTTCGCACGTACGCCAATGACTCCTGCTTCCTTGTTCGAACTACTCCAGCATCTCTGAGTTGGACTAAATCCCTTACGATGGCGTCGTCTTGGCTGAAGCGTACTAGTACGACGTGTAACGCAGCAGCGAATAACACGTTGAACAGTAAGGGTGATAGTACACAGCCTTGCCGCAGCCCCTGCGTGACATCAAACCATTCCGAGTGCTCGCCGTCATCAGTACGCACGCGAGCCCGCATGCCATCGTGGAAATTACGGATAGAGTATAGTGACTCCGCACCCCCCTTGAAAATCAGCAGCAAGCAATTCGAAATTGTTTATAACACACAAGGCATCGACACCTCGATTGCTGACCCTGAAGAAGAATGGAGTGATTCCTACGGTCGAGTGCTCAAAATCATCCGACAATAGTATTCAGAGTGCTCGGCCACGTTCCTCTCCCTAACGCGCGGTTGATAATGATCGCGACAGGTGAGTTCCTGTAGAAAGCCGGCCACTGGACACCATCAGTCTCCAGGACCTGTTCGAATGCACACTGAATCCCAGAACCACCACCAAATCAGGGGCCACGCCACGTCCTGCGTTTTGCCTTTGAACCAGTCGCCGAACACCATGTGCTCAACGTCGCCATCGGAGCGCATATAGCAAGTTAAAACCGCGGTTGACAAGATGCCGTACTCAACGCTCCGCACTCGTATCCGCGGCACCCGCGTCCCATGAGCCGGGCCGTCGATGATCAGGTTCAGGGTGAGCTTCGTCAACACCCACCGTCAGGAGTAGGTGGAGGATGTTGTAGAGCACGACCAATTCCTCGCTCGAGAACCTTCGCACAGCTAGCTGCATATAGCTGCAGCGACGTTTTTTGTCGCTGCTTTGTGGATGTGTACTACGGTTTCCCATCTATGATGCGCGCGACAACGAGCAAGGCGGCTTCCATTGTTCCTGTCATGCCAGCGGAGGCTTGCATCAGTGCCACGGTGCTATCCGAGCACACCCTGGACAATAGGTTTCAGGTCGATAGGCAATCGATAGGTTCCTATTTCGATAGGAGGGCTATTGTTGCTTGTGATAGGTATCGATTGACACTTTTTGCGGCCGACAATGGGTGTCTAATGGCATCTTCACTGATCTACGGTTCGGCCAATTTGCCTTTCGCATCTATCCATCTTAACACCTTGGTCGACAAAACCATACAAACACTTATCCCAAGAACAATAGGCTACTGCACAAAAAAATCTGAACACATTGGTCAAATAAATAGGCATCGATCGCTGCGTCTCTGAACATGCTGGTAAAATAATGGGCACCGATAGAGAATTAAAACATACCCATCCTAAGAAAAAAAGTGTATGGTACTTATTGCTTTGAACCTATGGGTCGAATAAATAGGTATCGATAGACCACTTTACTCTCCCACTGCAGGGGGCCTTATAGGTATCGACATGCGATACCCCAACCTGTCGACAGACCAAGAGGCATATTCAATACCTGGTAGGCCATATTGCCCAACGAACCCAAGGATTTGTGACGTGGTATTTCCGATAGGTTCGTTGTTAAGATACCTCCGGTGCGCGTAGAGCACAACAATGCACGCGGCGTGCCCCTTCAGGGTGGCGCAGCATCCCCCTACCCGGCGCTGTCTGTCGTCGTTGTATCTGAAGAGATTGATGTCGATGGTCTTCGCAACAAGGTGGTGTGAGGCTCGAGACTGTAGTGTTCAAGACCGATATGTTTGTGTGCCGTGTGGTTTCTTTCTATACCCTGGATAGCACCCTATTACATACCTACCTGGTATATAGGCTATCGGACCAATGACAGGTGGGAGATAATGGGCATGGATACCAAGTGGGAGCCACAATGGGTTGGGTTCGGGGTATATCGATAGGTATTGAAAGCAACACGAAAGGACCGGGGCGGCGGCCACAATAATATAGCCTATTGTGCGTCCGAGAGGATTGTGAAGATGTCTATCGATAGTTATCTTGGACACCAATATTTGTTCGAAAGTAATCGTCAAGAGCTAAGATGAAAGGATGTATGTGGGGAACGGACACTGGGAAACGGCTGGCACGGAAGCGTATGAGGGATACTGCTGATTTACGGAAGGATACTCGGTTTATAATGGAATGGCATCTACGCTATATTGTCACAAGGCAAGCTTAATAATCGGCTATCGTGCGAACAGTACCTCCGCATCGCCATATATATATATATCGTCAAGTATTATTATTATGATGCTTGCCTTCCGACAATAACGCGTGGATGCCATTCCAATATAAACCGAACATCCTTCCGTAGTAAGCGATAAGTATTGATAAACGCGATAGGTTTGCAGTGATATCGATCGATGCCTCTATAGTAGGTCAATTCAGTAGACTTGCAAAAATGTCGTCCACTACATATTGCTCAATTGAATAGGTCTGCAAGGGTGTTGATCGACACCTTTTGACCAATTAAATGAATTTGCGAGGGTGTCGATCGACACCTAAATTGCTCAATTAAATAGTCTTGCAAATGTGTCGATCGATACCCTTTGGGCAATTTAATAGGTTTTGCAAGTAAGTGTGAGGTGATCGTCACACACATAAATAGATCGACACATACATACACTTTGCCCAAGACAAAATGGTTTGGAAGGAAGGGTGTCCTTTCAGACGATTTTCGTAACTCCTCAAGTAGGTTCGCAAGATTATTGATAGACACCTACCTGGGATATTATTATTTCCCGTGCCATCCGACAATGTGCAGCATGATCTTCAACATTGATCACTCATAACTTTCCCGAAAGAAGAAAATTGATCAAATAATTATAAGTATCGACCGACAGTTTTTTTGCATCCCTATTTTAGCCTGTTGCACCTGAACATATTTCACTGGATATGTTGGTCAAGAAAATACCAGATACCTGGTAGCTATTAAGCCTATTATTGTATCTATTAATCTGAACATATCTATGGGCCAAATCGATAGGTAGGTACTGATCGACAATGTCGCATCCATCTCTATCCGAAGAACAATAAAACCTACTACTACTGTAGGCACCATTAATCTTTACATAGTGGTGAAATAAGTAGGCCTCGATCGACTAAACCTCACACGTACCCTAAGAACAATAGGCTATTGCACAAAATTACCTGAACACATTGATAAAATAAATACGTACTTCTCAGAACATATTATTGAGAAGCCAATAGGTATCAATAGACGTTTCCACATATATATCTATATACTGAAAACGATAGTCTGTTGTACATATATATTGCTCTGAACCTATTGGTCTAATAAATAGACATCGATAGACAAATCCATGTATGTATCCATCCAAACAACAAAGTAGCCTATTGTATATGTTGCTCTGAACATATTGGTACGATAGATTGTTATTGCAGGGGGCAGTAGGTATCGATATGCAATGCCTCAACCTATTGGCAGACCAATAGGCATATTCAATACGCTATTGTCACGCCGATACGAAGCAAAAAAATACCAGGTACCTGGTACATTTTTCGAAAAATAATCAACAATAATCACCAAATTTAGGTTGATTGATTAATCATGATTATTTTTGAGATAATCAAATAATCACGGAAATATAATAAAATCATGATTTTTTTATTTATTTTTTTCATCACTTTTACTTTCCAAGCCTAACTCGTACGTTTTACCCTTCCTTGGCGATCGTCTGGGCAAGCCGTGGTCACAGGTGTCATCCCTTCTCCCCCCCGGTACGTGACTTCATTTTTTGTCGCGCATAGGCTTCAGCTTTCCCACTGCTCGTCAACTTATTTCATCGAGGGTTGCTAACTCATGCTCTCGCGCTTTACGCAAATCAGTTTTTTATGCAAGATAAAGTCCTTACGTCCGAGTATGCACTCGGTGAGACTTGAACCCACGAAATTGATCTCGATAGGCACGCGGACCACCTACCAAGCCACCGGGGACGCCGGACTATGATTAAAATAATCACGGTTTAAAAACGCGATTAATCATGATCATTTTAGTTGATTACCGACCCTAATCCCGAACAATCGTCGATATTTTTCGATATATATATATGCATGTGGTTCCCCTCTGGTTCCCAAGAGGCATCATCATTAGCTTCGGGTGCTTCTTGCAGTGGCAATCGTGAGCTCTAAGCCCTCTTCGGCAGGGAGGGGGTGTCGTCGGCCTATACATCTCGGCGTATTTTTCGACAGTTCAGTTAGTTGTTGGATTTCTGCCTCTGATATCCCGACAGATGTACGCATCAATCAGTATCGTGGGGTGTTTTCTGCAGCGGGAACCGAGGTCGAACAACCTCGGCAGGAGGAAGAAATTGCCGGTCACCGTTCTTTCTAGAGGACTGCCACAGTATGTATGTGTAGCAAGTCTAGTGTACTTCAACCGCCCCCCTCGGGCGATACCACACAACAACCTATTGGAGCGCAATGAGGTATGGGCGGTTTGCTGAACTGTGGGTATGCCATGCGGGTGAATCGAGACTCACACAGCAGTCCCATGTAGGCGCGGCCTACACAGTACCAGTGCTAACACTCGCACTGCTGCTTTGGTCACACATAAAATACGCACGTACGCGACTGTGACGAAAACACCGTAAACAAAGTAAACCCTACAGAAGGAGCACCAACGAACGGCCGGTCTGGGGGGAGAAACGGTTTTGGCCTGCCCTGTGCTGTACGCGACACCACCTACCTCGGCAACCTGCTTTGGAACCAGAGGCTCAAAATGCTTACGCGAGGCAGAGTGTGTCTCGCGCCATTTGGAGCATAACACTACTGCAGTGTTTCTCTCATGTTTTCAGGTTAAACAGGCGCACGTTCTGACGTGAGGCGGAGTTTGTCCCGCGCCATTCGGGGGATAAAGCTACTGTTGTGGTACGGTTTCCTCATGCTCTTGGGAAAAATGGAGCAAAAGAAATCAGAGTAACGAACCCCTTTTGGGGCACTCACATAGCAACCAAACACAAACATAATTATTAGCGTTACCAAACCGCCCACAGGCACAGCAGCGGGGAGGCCTCAGCAATTATTTTACGGATACATCGTTTGCGTTGCGCCTTCGCTGTACGATTCCTTGGACTAGAACTCGGACATGTGTTTTCGTATCACCCCGCGCCCACCCAATAAACAAAGCAGTTGCCGTTGCGGAAGTTTTGTCATTGGTTACGTCGATTTCCCTCTCCGAAACTCCGAGGGGGGTTACGTAGCTCTCCCCAATTAACCCGTACGTATAGGCCTTCAGTAACTAACTGTACATTCACAGATATTTGAATCAAGTTTCAAGTCAATTGATATCGAATTCAACGTGTGGCCCTAAAAAAAGGATGACTCTCGCTGTCGCCCACTGATTAGCATGGGGGCTTTCGAGCCACATAATAAGGCTAAATGACCTCGGCAGGGAGGCGTTCTAGGTTATTGCCCCTTCTTTCCAAGCACTGACTGAAGCTATAAATAGTATTATGGGGGACCATAGTTAGTAGGACCAAATATTGTTAGTAAAAATACTTAAACATACCAGGTATAGGTTTTCATGTGTACCGTAGGTCCTATTAACTATGGCCACCCGTAATAGTATGTTTCAACAGGCCTCCTCGGCCGATACCAGGCTAGCGGGGGGAAACAGCTGCGTCGGTCTGAATGGGTTGCTGCGGGTATTTCGTATGCCATCAGGGTTAGCCGACTCACACAGTCCATAGGCGTGACTCACTGCCTGTACAAACACTACGCCACCCCTACTACTGTGCTGTGTATTAATAGTCACAGACACGGGGGTACGCTCTGCTGACGGACACATGTAAGTCGTCTACGAAGGAACAACCAACGATTGTTTTTCATGCGGGCCTGTTTTTATACAGTTTGTACGCGGCATCACTTACCAATCTCCTCTTGTTTGCGAGAGCTCCTGTTTCGGGCTAGGCTCGGCTTATGTAACGAGGTGTCATGCGTGCTACGCCATTTTGCGCTTAAAGCTACTACTACTGCAGCATAGATTGAATTCCCCTCTCGAACACACATGAAACATACACGACCATGTCGAATAGGCGCACGTAGATAAGTGTGAATGTATGCGCCCATTTCTCAAGTCGAATACCCGCCGGTATACCTGGTATTATACACTAAGTTGTCCGCAGTATACCAAATAACAATTTGTTTGCTCCCCGACAATGATAGCGAAACGCGCGTACGTTAGGGGGGGTGGCCGGTTCGTGTCCCCTCTGGTATGCATGGGTTACACATAGCACAGAGGAAGCTATAGAGGTAGGGACGAGGATGACAGACGGAATAAAAATGATCAACGAGAGCTCACACATCCAACCCTCCCTGCCTGCCGGAAGGATATTATTGTGCCGTTTGGGATAGATGCACACACTAAGCTCACGCTCATATAACAAAAACTTACTTGTGCCGTGTGCCTGGCAGTGGGGGTCGGCTTCAACTAACTGGTTGGCCCTACTGCTGTAGAGCAGCATCTTCTTTTACTAGCCCGTGATTCGTTGCAGCAAGTAAGTGGCAACGAAAAGTAAGTAAGTACGGGAATTGCGCTGGGGGGGGAAAAACGTGTTTTTTTATTGTTCTTATTGATGTATTCTCGACAAGTTGAGCTGAAATCAAACCTGACACTTACTTGCTGCGTAACTACTCACACTCATACTTGCATTGTGTACTTGTATTGTGTTGTGTACCTGTTTTGTGTTTATGAAAAAGCTTTTAATAACATTCATTTGTCGTTAATGTCACCCCACAAATTTGAGCTAAAATAAAAAGTTGGCAGCACCTCGCCACGTACTGACTGCACGTCATCAAAGTCCACCGAAGAACCGCGCTGAACCCCTTACACTATAATAGTAGCAGTCCCTCGGCATGCCAATAATCAAACAAAACGTTCGTCACTCTGAACCAGACAGACATAGCGATAGCGCTCGATACTTCTGCCGTAATAGTAGTTCGATGTACCTTTCGAGCGAAAGAGGCGGAAACAAAACACAGCTGCAAACTGCTACCTACGTGGTCGACACTTACTTGTTCCACGTTTGATCGATAATCACACCATACTCCAAGCATTGATTATATTCCAGGTCAGGTAGATGAGGCGATGCCAGGGAAACTGCTTGTTCCGTCGCTGCTGTCATGGTTTCGGCGGTTAGTTAGTTGCCGTTGTTTTCTGCTCTCTCTGAGCACAACTTTAGACGTACGTACGTATATATATATATATATATATATATATATATATATATATATATATATATATATATATATATATATACGTATAATAAGCAAAGCAGCAAGCGGCACAACAATCGCGCTTTCGACACTACTACATTATAATTTAGCTATGATGTGATTCGCTCTCCTCTCCTCTCCTCCTGACACATCGGTTTAGCCTGCGCTCGTTGCTCGTCGCGCGTGGTTTGACACCTTCCTTTTGGTTACAACAAAACCGGCACACCTTGTGACATACAAGTCCAGTGTTTTGTACGGTTTGCGGCGTCACTTGTATACCATCTGATATTAATATATATATAATATATATATACCCTGGGTATACATTCACATGCCAATACATCCAACACAAACACCGCCCCAACATAAAATAGCCAGACTCCACCCCTCCGAGAGTGTGCGGGTAATAGGCAAAGACTAAAGATCAAAACCGCGCACGGACCGAAACGCAGACTGCCGTCCGCACCTTATCGCATGGCGGGGTGGGATCTTGAGCAGCCTCGCCTGGCCTAGTTGCGTACCAGCACATATACGTAGGGCGTAAAATGCTACAACAACGAAATCAAACAGACAACATAGCTAAGACACGGAGCAAACGCACACTATTCTTGTCGCACTACCTGTAGCTAAACCGAAAACACCACCACAAAAGTAAGCACAACACAACACCATCATCACGAGCACCACCACTGCTACTACCACCACCGCAAGTACCCCTCCAGCACACCACCACGCGTACGCCATGCAACGCTCCGCACTTCGAGCTGCACAACGCGACCTTCCTGACGACGGGACAACCACCAACAAAACAAGAACAAGGGGACCATAGACAAACTCGGGACACAACACACAAAATCAGACACGGAAAAAAAGCGGCGGCTACGGCTAGCTTAAGCCGTGTACTATAGCTTCACCACAGACCAGACTAAAACGACAGAACCCCCACGTCTTCACAAACAGCACGCACACGTTACCCAAGTCACACTACACCACCTTCCGATAAAAACACTTCGTCACGTCGTCCAGTGCGCCTCGATCCCCGCTTCCCTCGCACCGACACTAACGCATGTATACACTCCTTAGTCCTTGCGGTACATAGCACGGCCTGCGCGCGGCGCTCGGCATCATCAACACGTTTGGAGTATCTACTCTACACCACCTACCCTGTTGCGAAGCTGAAGTCGGCTCACTTCAACTCTCCACTACACACGCGCAAGCAGGCCGGCAACACTTTATTTCAAGTCTGCGTCAAGCCGATGACCCCAACCAGACTTCCGCCGCTTGTCTGTAGGTCTTGGAACCTCGACTCAAAATTCTACAACGCTCCCCCGCTCCCCATCCTTTCGCTTGCCTTGGCTAAAATCGAACAAAATATCCGCGGCGACCAGTCACGCGCATCGCATCTCCACGCAGACGCAAATCCCACTCCACCATGGACGCAGGCTTCTCCGTCCTTCTCAACATGCATACCCTCCCACCCTGCCGCACACGCCCCTTGCCCAGTCGGCTCTGGGTGGGGGTTCGTACTTAATATAGCTCACAACTCGCTTCACGTCAGCCGTTTTTTTTTCTTTCTTTACTAAACCACTATTTGCAACATTTTAACCGGCCTGCAATGTTCTCCCTCGGCAATATTGGACTCTTGTGTTAGCAGTTTTTGCTCCGAGCGGGTGCCTCATAATTAAGTAGTATCGTAGAGGGCTTCTCGGTACAAAAATCTGTTCGAGAGATCCATCGCCGTTTCGAGAGATATATGCTTTTACATGGGGATCGTTTCCAAGAACGTTCCAAAGAAGGGGCGGATGTCAGTACCCGGCGCTATACGCCGAGCTTGTCGAGAAGAGGTGCTGCACCTGGCACTAAGCAGACGAAGAGCCTCCCATAAGGATATCGCCTATACGCAATACTTGGTAGCATATCGCCTATACGCAGTACCTGGTACCTGGTATGCCGTAGACCCAACCGGCTTCACGTATACTCGTGTCAGTGCCCCTGGGCCCGAGGGTTTTCGTAGCCACGCCCTATCGTGTGCTACAAGCGCGTATACATGAACGCCCAGCTCTTCTTGGAGGGACTGATCCTTCAAGGGGTAAATGTGTACGAACAGCTCCGGTGCCATCGAGAGACGTCTCGGATATCACCGACGCTCGACGGCCGACACAGCTGCATACGCTTCACACTATCGACCCCACTTATCGCGGGATCGTTGGGAGCCACGGCGACAGTACGCGGGGAGCTTTCGCGGCGTCTTCTCTGGGTACCGTCCGGCGCACTTTTCCCCCTACCACTCCTTACCTACTCCTCGATGCAGTAGAAGGGAGCTCGTCGGTAGATTACCTGATGAAAGTTCGTTCGGACGAATAGAGAAGTTGGATTCAGATGAGGACTTTAGGCGATGAACATGGCGTGGCTTCGTTCGTGGGTATCATAAAGTTCGGCCGTGTCTTGGGGGCATTGTGATACTCTTCCATCACACTGAAACAACAAATGTGAATCCAGAGGGTGAACCCCTTCCAACGAGGAGGTATTTCGGGGGCAAGCAAGGCCTTTAATTCTAACCAGAAGAGGGATTGCAGGGCCTGCTATGTGTGTGTGCGTGTACTCGTACGTGTGTGTGTTTTGTTGTTTCGTGTGATTCGGGCTCTGTGCGTATGTGTGTGTGTGCATGTGTTCTTCAACATTTCAACAACAGCATGTACGCCGATCGGAAACAAGTAGTAGAAGAGTTTGCGTGTGTTGCGTGAGTCAGCACGACCTGGGCTATGGTGCCAAGCCGCACATCTGCCCTCGCCCGTAGTATCGTCTACATTGGCCTCACCTTCAAGTTGGGCGTGGTGTGGTGGAATGTGCCGTCCCGTGACCTTATGTCGACAGTAACGTCAACCTGGAGTGAACAGAGTAAGGCAGACACGACAGAAGAGGAGGAGGGGCAGCCGGCGCGGTGGTGGGGCGGGGAGGGCAGGGCAAAATAGGGGAGGAGGGGGAGGGTGATTAGCAGGTACATTGCATCCGGCTGTAGCAACGTAACTACAACGTCGATAACAAGACAAAGCGAAGCAGGCGAAGCGGGCGGAGCAGTTGGAACATCACACAGCAAGGCAAGAAAAAGCAAAGATTTCCGTTTTCGAATTCTCTGTACTCTGCCTGGCGATTGAAGCAGGCGAGGCAGGCGAAGTAGGCGGAGCCGTTGGAGCACCGCACACCAAGGCAAGCACTGCCCAGCTTCGCGTTTTGGAGACCAGAAAAAAACGACCTGGATAGATTGTTGACCCGAGCAAGTTGTTCCACTAGAATAATGTATGGGTATCGATGACGAATCGTTGGCGCGTGTGTGAAGCCAGCAGCCATTCTAGCGATATGATGCACAAACCCACCCCGAAAGGGACAGCAGCTCAACTACTACAGCTTTTTGTACAATTCACGACAGATAAACTGCATAACCTACGCTGTACACAGACCCGACTTGCGCTTTCTTATGTGTTTGTTGGGTGCTGTTCTCACCCCGTATGCACAGTGTTCGTCGACGTTTCGACCGCTACGAGAGTATACGCGCCGACCCCCGCCCCTACGCCCCTATTTATTGCGCCCTCGGCTATTGCTTTTCTTTGTAGACGCAAACACATACGCACGCCACGCACCTCGACTATCCGGACGTTGTTGGCGATGTATACCTCCGGCCAAACATCTTGCATGCTGGGGTAAAATAGGGCCGCGTGTGATGTTCCACTGGTCCCGATCTGCTCAACATTGGGCACCGAGACGGGACGGGGATAAGGCGATGCAACTTTATTTAGCGAAAACGACAACCCCAAAAGGTCAAAAGTACATATTAATCAAAACGTTCTGGTCGGAAATGTACTCCCCATTTAGGCTCTGGCATGGGTATTAAAGACATGTTGTATTATCGGCCAATATGCTACCTGCGGTACCGGTGTACATGTTTGCACCCCAGGTTCTTGATGGTGCAGTAGCATCAGGCGGAGCACGCGCTTGTATACGTACGCGCCAGGCGTGGAAATATTACCGGCCAGATTTGTGCGCTGGAGATGTTGGGTGACGGTACGGGACACAAAGGATGAACAGCCCGAAAATGCGTGCGTGCGTAATTTGCAGAGATCGCGTGCACGGTGAACGAACGCGCAAGACCTCTGGCCAGGGCTGAGCAGCATCACACACACATGGTACGATAATAATATGCTGTTTGTATAGGATGTGATTGGTCGCGCACGAGGTACTACAGCAGCTGAGTAGCTTGAAAGGTCCCTGCCCACTGTTGTTTGCCGTACACGCGACGGACCCCGTAGCGTGGCAAGGACAACGGCTATAACACGAGCTATAACAAGAAAAAAAAAGAGGCAACGGCTATTACACGCTATAGCAGCAAACACGCTTTTTTCAACCATACTGGGAATGTACCAGGTACTGTTTACTGCTCACCCCACTTGAGCTTTGTACCAGGAATTTAGTACGCACTACAATGAAGTGCACCACTACGACACAAACTCTACAAAACCTACACACGAAAAATAGCCGAGCAAACGCGCACGAACAGACGCACGAAGGCAAGCTGGCTTACCCGGATGGGGCTAGCTCTCCTGCCCACTTTGTAGCTCGAATCTACGGAGAAGTGGGCGGTCGTGTCCAAGTCTTGTGGCGCGTGGCCAACACTCTCGAGCCCGGTGATCACGACTTGATATTGCCCACCGACGAAAGTGGAGGCTGTGGATGACGACGGTAGGCAGTGCCCCTCGAAATCGCATTCTTGAAACTGTCGCAAGGAATGAAACAAGCACGACAGGAAGGCTTGTGGGTGCAAGTGCGGTGGAGGGTGCGGCGTGGTACGGCGCGGTGGGGAATGGATTGGCTGGAGTTCTAGAGGCTTGCCGGGGCCGGGTAGCACAGCACCACTTACCCCCCCAAAATATGTCGCGAGAGGACAGCAATAAAACACAAAACACAGCAAACGGCTGAAACGGATACCACAGACGAACGTCTTCCCCGCAATCCAAGTTGAAAGCAGTTCCTTTCGAAATGTGACTGTTTTAGTTTGGGTGGTATGCGCATGTACTCCATAGTGGAAGCCACCCACTCTCACCTCTCGCACCAACCTAACATCCAGCTTTGCTTGTCCCGTCGACCCGCTGGATACCAATGTCGGGGTCGACGGCATCGAAACACGGTGTACACCTAGACCGCGGCCATCGCCATCACAGCCGGAAACCGCGGGGGCGGCGGAATCCAACCCGCTACTACCATCTCGCGAGTACTCATCGAAACCACCCTTAAGCGGGTCACCGCCCAGCACGCCCCCATAAGGGACGTGACTGTCGTCCAGACCGATGTATTCCGAGTGCTGAAAGCTCGTGCCGCGGAGAATCCCACGTGTCCAGCTAAACGGTCGGCCGTCCTCGCTGTTCGGCAGACCCCGCTGATGAACCGAGCCGGAGGGGGGGTCGAGAAGCTCGTCGGCTATGTCGAACGTCAACGGTGGGTCGTAGAAGGGAGCAATGCATCCGACACCGCCAGCGTTATTTATATCGATACGGTGATCTATTCTACCCAGCGACGCCGCCGCCGCCGCCGCCCCTGCCGCCGCCGCTGTCGCCGCGATAACGCCTTCCTCGTCGTCTTCGCTCTCCTTGCCACTGCCGCCTGCGGACGAAACAAATTCCCCATCAGTGACGTTGTCGCCGTCATCCCCGCCGTCGCTGGATGAGCCCATGTCTCCGATGTCGAGGGAGTGCTGGCGCCCCAGGACGCCTCGGCTTGGCGGAGGCGCGTTGATTCGGCCGATGACGTCTTCCCAGTGCATCCGAGTGTCCGATGGCAACGGGGTCACGCCGTTGGAAGGCGTCGGTAGAGAAGAGAACACACCATCGTTGTTCCGGAAGGTCGAGGTAGGTGGTAGTACGGCGTCCCCGGGCGGTGCCGAGGCAGCGGCATCGTCGAAGCACGACGTCGACAGAGAGGGAGAAACAACATACTTCCCGGTGCTCGAGAAGTGTAAGGGTGGGTCTATGACGCCACTTTGGGGTGTGAGCGGGGATAGGGGCGCACCGTCCCGTGGCGTCGGGAGGGAGAGTAGGTCTGTCCGGGTTGTCACCTCGGGTAGTGGATCATCGTCTCGGCGTGTCAAGGGGGACATCACAACGTCGGTCGGTGGTGCCAAGAGAGAAAGTAGCGCCGGCACATCATCGGTCGTAGGCGTGGAGGGCGCTACTTGGCTTGGCGGTGTAGAGGGGAGTATCTCGTTTAGGGTTGTCGAGGGGTGGGCGGGGAAAGACGCCAGGCCTTTCAAGGAAAGGGGCGTCAGGTAGACGGGCCGAGTCAAGGGCGCAGGGACCTGTTCCAACTCGTCAGACACCTTGATGTACGTGGCGATGTCGTCGCGGTGCGAGCTGATGTCCTGGGTCGTAAGGGGGTGACGACTCGAGCTGATGCCCTCGGTCAGAAGGGTCGACCTCTTCGCGCGGAGTTCTTTGCGCAGGCGGAGGACGTCGGGCCCGTCGACCTTCCCCTCACGGCCGTCTTCGACTTCTAATAGAAGACGTTGCAGATCCAACATGGCATGGTATGACATCACATGAGGCAGACAGAGTACACGAGGGTGGGAGGGGGCACGAGGTAAAGAAAGGGAGAGCGGCGCGTGGGGGTGAGGGGTGGATGGATGTCAGGACGGTTACCGGACGTAGAGAAAAACAGCGCTCGATATTCACGAAATCAAAATCAGACAAAAAGGAGAAATTTCTTGTGAAGTAGTCGGGAGACCGTTCTATCAGCAGAACGAAATTTCCCTGCGCAGCAATAGGCCGTCTCGTGGCAATCTGAACTGAAAGTACTGCTGCTGTTATGCTTCCTTCTTGTTCATGTGTCATGTTTTGAACGGTTCGTTCTGCGAAACAAAGGAATCGACTTTTCCAAAAGAGAAATATATACAGGGCGGCAGAGGCCTCTTGATGTGCGCGGCAGGGCGGGGGGGGGGGGGGATAGATGCAGTGGGAGCTATATAGAGAGACAGCAGGGATTGCTAACGTTTGCATCAACACCACCTACCAGCACACAGTTTACTTACCGTAGCAGTACCTGATAGAGGGAGGGGAGGGCCGTCACACCATCATCAATCACACCCCGTTTGCTCTGTATGCCACAGCGAAATTAGCGCGAGAGGGAGCCGAGCGAAAAAAGATAAATGTGGTTCTCGATGTATTCACAACCATAACTCGCTTGGCGTGCGTAGTCCTTGGGACGGAATTATCTCAAACATTCATGCAGAGCGAAACATCCATTGTGTTCTTCGCGGGTGCACGAGACAACAGGTACATTACGACAAAACACCCCTGTATCGATGACGCTGGAAAACAAACCAGTGGAGAGGGGGTTTTTGCACGATCAGGAAGGAGCCGTCATCCTGTATTTCGAATAGCGTTGTGAACAGGGATGTAGTAGGATCAGAGGAATAGACGACGCCTACACCGGTGAAGAAACAGGTGGGAACAGAAGATAATACGACGGATAACCAGCTGCCACATGTGTTTGTGCTGCAGCTGTACATCTACGATATCGTGCATGCAGTAGGTGCATATAACGTCGGACGTTTAGAGGGTGGACCACTTGTTTCTGCGAGGCAAACCCCCTAATTCTTGCTGACAGGAACTCCCGGGTGCTCGGATGGGCCGGCAGATCTGCCATTTGTTCACCACCCAAAAACAGGTCCTACTACAGCATACTCTGCCGCGTACCAAATAACATCATAAGTACATACCAAGTATGCCAGGTAATTTCACCCAAACAAGAGGCCGGATGGGTGCTGACCTGGGTCACTCCCTTCATCGGATCCGCTGTCGCGCCGTTTTCGCTTGTTGTCGCGTCCGCGCCGAAGCTCGATGGGCCTTGCCTCCACCGACGTCCCGGACAGCAGATTGCACAGCAGGGCGCCCGGCCCCTGGCTGGGCTGCGGGCCGATGAACTGGACTTCGATGCACACAGTCTTGGAGGAGCCAGTGCCACCCGGGCTGTTTTTAGCGTCGTTGCTCCCGGGGGCCATAGCAGTAGCGGTGGTGGTGGAGGAGCTGAGCGCTAGCCGCCTGACTGCTGTGTATCTCTCCCGGAAAGACGAAAGCACCGACGCCTCCTTGAGCTTGGAGCCTGGGTGGGGGTAAACAACAAGATGTGTGATTTCAGCAAGTCGTGTATGTATGAATGTGTAAAAGTAGGCACGGCTAGTGATTTATCTTGATATGTTTCGGATGCCCTCCGACGACATATATATCGTGTTTGCACAGGCTCCAGTGCGAGCGGAATCGAAGCATCCGCTGCTGTAGTAACACCGCAGTAGGCACGAGTAGAAACCTCTCGTCCATCACCACTCTGACCCAACAAAAACGCCATATTCTGCTCTTTGAAGGCTCCCCCTTATATACGGCATAGAGAGCTTCGAACCACGCCCCCATGGTAAACACTCTTCGTTTTCCCTGCGCCGCGCTAAAGTTTCCCCCAGGCCTAACGTCAACACTTGCCTGGTGTGTATGATTCTTGTAGGTTGTGTGTATGGGTGGTGTATAAACTGTTTTTCCGACTGTCTGTGACCACCGTTGTAGGGCGCAGACCAATCGAAATTGGTGTGAAGCATACGGTGTATTACACTGGAATGCACATAGAAAAGTTAAATCGCGTGGCGGGCGAGGGGGAGAGGAGCTGGGGAGGTACTCGATATGATGCAAGCCTGGAGTCGTGTGGCCATAAACCCTCGCATGCCCACAATGCCTGGACGGAGCACGTCGGGGGGGGGGGGGGGCGGGGGGGGTACAGACAAAATACGGCCATGATTTTACCCTTTTAGTTCTTCATGTCAAACCGTTCTTTTGGTCGTCAACAGTAGATGTACCTTAATCCTAGTGTAATTCCAAGTGCCCCCCCCCCCCCCCGCCACAACGGGAGCACAGTCCTCAAGGGGTTAACCCTTTTAGGGCCGCAGTCCCGTTTAGGGGGCAAACTACTTGAAATTTGACTGGTTTGTCCTCAAAAGGGGGGTGCGGTCCTGAGGGGGTTCTTACAAGAAGGCGGGGCTGATTGTTGGAGATTTGTCGGAAACTAAATAATTCTGGAGCCGATATGCTACAGCAGTAGTGCTTGGCGCACCCTCACGATACTAAGAACAGTAATATTTACCCCGGGGGAAATAGGAAATCCAGCCTTTATTAGCCAGCGTTTTCTTGTTTCTTACGACTACGATTTATTGCGTGGTAGGTGTCTTGTGCGTTAAGGGGACTGCCCGCATAGCATTGCATAGGATATCTATGCGCACGAGAGATATACTACTACTCCTACCCCTACTACCACTACTACTACTAATATTTTCGGGGGGCCGTAGTAAATAGGACTAAATATTGTTATTAATAGTAAAAATTGCGAAATATGTAGTTTTGTTTTGTGTGTGTACCATAGGTCCTATTTAATATGGTCCCCCGTAATACTGCTACTACTACTACTACTACTACTAATACTACTACTACTACTACTACTACTACTACTACTACTACTACTACTACAAGCAGGCCTGCAGCCGTATTACACGATATTCGATTCGTGTTGGACTATATAGAATATGTATGCATGTACTACTGCTGTACGTACCACACATCACATCGTCGGAACGCACAATAAAGATAAACGATATTGATATACTCTTACTGCAAAAATGATCCCGTACTATTTCCAAATTGTCGGTCCTGATAAACCGGGTGCAATTCCAGCCCGCGGCGGATGAAGGCTACTCACCGCTGTTACACTGCTGCTGTTACAAACCAAACAGCTGACGAATGGGCACTCGTTCTATTTATCTCGAACGGACAATACGCACTGCAAAAAATAATACCTGGTATTCAAGGTCAAATAAATAAAAAAAAATGTGCGGCTAGTATTTCTAGGCACAATTTGTGGCGGTAAATTCCACCAAGTTATTATTCTTTGACACGACGCACGATGGTTGGAGAAGACCGCGTACGAGATAAAAGGGACAGGTGTTTGTAGCCCATGGTCGATTGGGTCTGATTGGCTCGGGGTTGAAGTTAGTTTACTGCCGTATTCGTACGGTAGATAGACACAGAGTTGACTGTCCTCAACCATACTGCTGTGGAGCAAATGGTGATCTCCCCTCTCCTCTTTTGTGGTGGTGACGCTCCCAATACCCTATGCATGCAGTTCAAGTTTATGGTCTGCTTGTCGCTTCCTAGCTTTCACCAGCACCACCAGCACCACCACCATCGCCACCATCGCCAACGACACCAACACGTCACATTTTGATCAACGTGGCAACATGGTCCGAGCGAAAGCAGCCACACTACCGAGAAAGCGAGGGTGGACGGGGTAAGCGAAACCATTGAGAACCAAACAAGGTCTAAAAGACGCCGCAAAGAGAGCAGCAAATCCACTTAAATAACCCGTAAAATATCGCAACGGGGTTGGTTGATCGATGTTCGGGTGATCTTTTGTAGGAAACTAACCAATGTATTGATTAACTACGGGCGTAAAAATTCAATCAGAACCCATCATGTAGAGAAAAAAATAGATATTCCAGCATTTTTGTAGCAAGCATATTTGGTCCTGATTACTATGTCCCCCCGAAGAGTATCAACCTCAAGCTGGCACACATTGACTCGTGTGAAGTAATATAATGATGTATTAAGAATAAAACGTCGGCCCAACTTTTTTTCGTCACGAGCTTTTCGTCGCGGGCAGAAGGATAAGAAGCTGCCGTGAGACATGACGAGTCGCGAATCGCGATGCAGATTTTTATATCGTGATGCCCAGGCCGCGGTGGGGGGGGGGAGGGTACGTACACGTCTCCCTGCGATTGATAATCATACGGACGATTACTGGCTGAGCTGGATGTCGACGAGGAGAGACATTGCTAAATGTTGAAGCCTTGTTTCGTGACAGGAACGCAAGGTGCGTACCGTAGTAGTTGATTGGGGGGGGGGGGGGGGGGGCTACAATGTGACCCGGGATCTGAGTCACGACTAACTAAGTAGGGAGAGAGCATAAATAAGAAGAGGGCAAAGTGGAAAAAAGAAGTGGGGTGATATTCACAACACAAAAAATGGAGAGGGGGGGGGGGGGGGGGGCGTGTAATGCACGAGACTACAGGAGCATAATACCTATTACAATAGCTCTCCTGACAATTAATTGCTGCTTTATTGCTTTATTTGGTGTTGCTTGGTTGTGAGAAGCCTGGCACACACGATAACAGAGTCACAGAAAGACGACAACCAACCACCCGGACAATACAGCAGTACGAGTGGTAGTACGGAGCACCATACAAAGTTACGGTAAACACAAAAACCAACATGTTTACCTACTTTTACTCACAATGTTTGGTCCTAATAGATTTACTATGGCCCCCCGTAATAGTAACTAAATACAGCAGCAGTATTAATATAGTAGTCACTTGATTAAGTCTGAGGACTTGCCCGCAGCGCGGTGGGACGAGGGGGGTCGGGGGATATATCTGTGGCTGCATCAGATTCTACCAACAGTAAGTACCATGTACGTAGTAGATAGTGGAGGAAAAATTATTTATCCTGGAGCGAAGCAAATTTTGTGACTCGAGCGTTGAATGGGTGGGGTGTGGGGTGCGCGGGGAGCTCGTCGGGCGGGGGGGGGGGGGGGGGTCGGCGGTGAATTCTCGCACTTTTATCCGACGAGATAGAGAGGTTAAAAACACCTTTTTGTTTGATTCCGCAGGGACCCAACCCGGAAGCCCAAGTTAGTTGTTGAAACTGCGACTTACTTCGTGTCGGAGGTAGATTATATACCATACGTACGCACATGGTATAAAAACTCGTCCGAGTACTCTCTGCTCGTATTCGGAAGTAACTCCGCGAGCTACTAGCTCTATAAATTCTACCTGGGCCAACTGGTTGCTGGTGTCAAAATGGCCTTTTCCTAATGGGTCCTTCTCCCACCGAATCCTGTTGTTAGGTAATTACACCTGCTATCTGTGTAGACATCAGCTGGTACAAAATACCTGCCGCACTGCACTGGTATTTACTAAATAGCGACGTCCGTCACTGGATGGAGGCACTCAAAAAGAAGCCAGTAGTCTAATGATAGCCTTCTAGGTGGAGATGGGGGTACATGCTTACGAAAAATATCAGGCACCACTTACACAGGTCCCTGGTGTACATACGTGTGCGATCGTGTTGATGAGGGCATGGTGGGAAAATTGAGCCAAAGGTTCAAATCCGACTGACTATTCACCGCAGCTACTACGATGATGGCTGCTGCTGGCGGTGATGATGCTGGGCAGCAAGCGGCTGCTGCTGTTAAGCTGTGGTTGCTGTATTTTGTGTTATTACTGCTGTTGTACAAGAGTAGAAGAAGGCGTGCTGTGCAGTGTTCAGCACGTCGTGCTTGAAGGTAATCAAACACCACCCAGCAGACGGAGCAGGGACCATAATCTATTATACGGTTCTGCAAATAAATATTTCTACCAAATCAGCAGCATAATGTACCGGTTTATACTACCCGACTACCCGTACTCACTATATGCCCCGATATATATAGCTGCCCTGCACAACAAGCTGTCATTTACCTGGTATTACCTACCGGTAACAATTGGCAATTGATACCTAAAACGTTTATGTCACAGCCTGCTGTACCATCATGTACTTTATATCACGAGTAGCATATTGCGCACCAGGTGTGGTATACCTGCTGTTTGTTGTAGTACCCGTTCGTAGCTGAAACCCGAAGCATACACTCCTGCACCAGGGTGCGCAAGAAGTAGTGCATACCAGGTACATACATGTATTAGACAAGGTGGAGTAGAAAAGCAAGTTGCGCTGCATGTTGTTGCTGCCGGCGCTGAACGGTTTAGCACGGGGTGAACAAAGCAGGACTCGTCTCTCTAGGGAGCGCGCAGCCCTCGCGCCCGGCGCGAGACAAGTTATTAGCTGATTGACCCCAGTGGGATTCGGTGGGATTGGGTGGGAGATCGGACCCGACCGTTCTTAGGTTCGTCTGTCTGTGTACTTTTTTGTTCAACCGGAAGAATCCTGATGATCCTGACCGCCCTGGCCCTTCATGATTCCTATTTCCAGCTGGCTAAAATTATAACCCAATCACGCCTGGTATATCGCAAGTATTAGTGGTGTAGGGAGTGTTGTAGTGCTGTTCCTATTACCGGGGACCATAGTTAATAGGGCCAAATATTGTTCGTAAAAATGGTGAAACATATAGGATTTTATGTATACCATAGATCCTATTAACTATGGTCCCCCGTAATAGAAGCCTTGCCATTGACATGTTAGTGTAAGTGTTGCTGTAGACTACTGTTTGCTGTATAGACAGGTCTACAACTATGCATTCAAATATGCACTTTTCGCATATATATGGTACCTGGTACTGGTATACATTAATTAACACCAAGAGAACGGTTTCCGATACTTTCTGGTGGCACCAGGTGTGGTCACATCTCCCATGAACAACTGGTAAATCGTACCAGGGTATATACACAAAGCGCAATCAATGCACAGACCTCGAGCTAACCCGCGAAATATATGTTCAACGAAGACTGCGCTACGACACGACAACTATATGTTCAACGAAGACTGCGCTACGACACGACAATTATTTTAGACTCCAAAAAAGCAGCTTTTAACCCCTTTAGAACCGCAGTCCCGTTTTGGGGGCAAACTACTTGAAATTTGAGGGGTTGTCCCCAACAACGGGACTGCGGTTCTAAAAGGGTTAAGCCTGCCTGCGCATTTTTTCACATCAAACCGTTTTTTTTACCCGTCGACATCCAGCATCATGACCAGTATATATCGTGCCGATTCTTCAATCCTAGATAAATACAAGCTCTGTGGACACGCAACTATAACAACAGGACTGCTTTATTATTGTACCGTAAAGCTGGAAAGACAAAACGCTATGCCTGCTTCGCGGCATCACACGTACGTACTGGTACGTAGACCAGTAGTATTATACATACCTGGTACAGCAGTTGGGCCCGCCGACAAGCAACACCTAATCTTACCAAAAAAAACTTTTAAAATCTCATTCTGAAATCATCCGTGTTTCACGCGTTGGGCTGTGACTATACTAATATGACCTTGAATTTATTCACTACTGGTACTGTTGGGTTAGGGTTAGGGTTAGGGTTATGGTTACTGCGTTCATTTTCTTGATCCAATTCTCTCGGTGTCGCCCCTACAAACGTGAGCATCGCAATGTTCTTATTCGGCTCCTTACGTGAGGGGCTGTTTATACCACAGGTACTACTGATGATGCACTGATGTACGCACTGCTGCTGTAGCTTCTTCCGCACCCACTCGTACGTACACCTCCTAGCCCGAGCACTGCAAGTACCGCAATCGAGGCACACAGACGGCTTGAGACTAATACAGGCAGTAGGGCTACCCACTACGTGGGTCTATAGTTCAGCTCATCATCATTCATCATGCATGTATGATCCTGGCATATGTATGTATGAATGTACAGCAGTAGTATAATAGTAGTCGCTCTCACCTTTCTTGCGGCTGACCCCGGTTACGTGGAACGACCAGCAGCGCTTCTTGGTTGCCGTTGTAGCAGTCATTTCCAAATCTTGCCCCCGGAAAGGAGTTTATACCAGAGCCAGAACCGGGAAGAAAAGGATAGAGAGAGACTGGCCTACCCTACTCACTAAATAGGAGTAGTATTCCTGACCCTCGTGCCGTGGGTTGGTGAGGTGTGCACACTACCCCCCCCCCCTGCTGCTGCTGCTGCTGCTGCTGCTGCTGCTGCTGCTGCTGCTGCTGCTACTGGAAGACGAGTCGCTCTGACCGCTCGATCGTCGTAAGATAGCCAGGTTGTGGCCAAGAAAGAGCGATGCAGCGGCAGCCCAATAGTGTTGTTTCAGTAGGTAAAATAAGAAGTAGAAGCGGCAGCACTGCACTGCTATTATAGGACCAGTACGAGGATTGCTGCTGCTGCTGCTGCTGCTGCTGCAAACAAACACAGCTCGGCTGGGAAACACTAGAACAACACTGCTGGCAGCAGGTAGCTGTAGTAGGTGTTGCTGGTTGTGCGCGGTCTGTTCCGTGTATTCCTCTCCTCCCTCTTGGCATATGATATGCCGCTCACTACTTCGTACGCGTGTTTTTGTTTTCTTGTGCAAAAGGGAGGAGATACAAGAAGGAAGACTGCGCAGAACACACACGCCTTCCTCTGTGCATTTTCCAAGTAGTACATGTTTATCCGTGGATGGTACTGGCATTTCTCCCCTGTTCTGTTCTTTTTATCTGTTTTTGATGACGTCAAGGCTCCAATGAACCTACTCCCCAGCGGCGGAAACGCCGATATTTTATCCACCATCCCCATCTCGGGCTATATGCACATTTTCCCCAGTCGAGAGTACACATTAAATTTTGTTTTCCTCCCTTTGAAGTGCTGTTACAGGTTACCCTGGGTTGTAAATATATTTCTTGACGGTGTCGTGTGTCGTCCAACGCGTTTGAAATAATTTTACTGAAAAAAACAAGTGCGTATCATGTGTACGTATCGAACGCGATGAGCGAAACTTCGGCTCCGCTGGTTGTTGGCCAATACCGGTGGGATTATTGCCATTGGCTTGCGGAAATAGAGAGGTCGCTAAACGATTGGTTAGGAGCTACAGTCCTGAATCTGGGTGGGCATATTCTTCGCCTGCGGAATGTTTCTAGTCGCACCCTGTCATCTCCAGCGCGAGCACCTCTGTGTGCACATATCTACGCTTGACTCTCCTATTGTATGGGTGGTACCAGTATATATTTATTTTTGCTTCTTGTCAATATTGCGTGGTGTGCCATCCGGCAACCGACAATGTTGTACGTATTATACGATTGTGTTAGACGTATACTCGGGACTCGTGTGAGTGAGAGTCGCACGTCAATAACACACGACGCGATTTCAGTTGTGTTAGTATTTGTCGGGTGTGTCTTTATTTGTTTTATCGTCAGCTGATTCCCGCACGAACCCGGCGAGTGTACGTTCTCCACAGTAGTAGTAATAAGTAGTACTAATAGTATTAAATAGTCGCCTGAAGTGCGATTTTCTGTTTTCTCTCTTCTCTTTTCATTCTTGCTTTTTGCCTTATTATCTCTGCAGATAGGTGGTATTATTACGTATTTGTATAGTTGATATTTGTGCCTTATCTCTGCTACGATAGGAATATTTGTGCCTTATCTCTGCTATAATAAATGTTGTGTTTCCCTTTCTTCCCACCGCCGCGCTCTTCTACCGGTTGTACCGCGGGTGGTGTGTATCTCTCTCACTCTTTCGTGTTGCTTCGTGTGTGCACCGTATATCTGTCCTTCTTGAGTACCAGGTACGTACTACCTGGTACGATTATATGTCTTTCGTCTATCCAAACAGCAGCAGCAGGATTTCTGATTTATTTCCTTGCGTCGTGTGTATTCTGTTTTTTTTTTACGTTTTTTAATTGTTATTATGCTTGCCATCTGACGATGTTATGTTTTTTTTGTTTTTAGTAGTAGTTGTTGTCGTTGTGTTCTCGCACCGCGGGTATATACTCTGACGTTCCGCTTCTTTTGCGTTGCCCATGAAATTAGTTTGCGATTTCGACAAACCTTAAGCTTGCGTCGACAAGCGCGCGGCCCCAACCCCCGGCCCAGTGGCGTTCGAGCTCGACATGGTTTTGCATCAGGGCAACGAGCGGAATGATCCTCCTGTCTGTCTGTATCATACGACAACATTCAACCGAACGAAGATGCGAACGAACGTTTATACCTGCCGGTATATACAACAGTCACCCTCCCCCCCCCATGGATAAAAATAAACTGCGTGGTTTTTGGCTCTTTCGCCGCCAAGATGCCGACACACATTTAATTAACATGTTTGGAATTATTGGGCATGGTATATAAACAGCTCTGGTACCAGGTCAAGCAGTTACTGCTGCAAATTTGTGCCTGGTTTTATATTGTGAGGTGTGTTCTACATTTATTTTTAATAAAAACATATATATCTCTGGTGCATACAAATTCGGCAACCAAAAAAGCATTTTGAATGATTTCCTGCGGTGTACTGTAGTATTTTAGCAGCGGCTCTGACTGTAGTTTTTGCTTCTCCCTCCGGATGTGACACACATATATATGACATGTATGTATACAAAGATGCACATGCACTCTGTACATATAATAATCATAACACATAAATAAGTGTATAGCAGGCCTTCATACCGTTTGGCATCTGCGCGGGGGTGTGAGGTGTGGGTGGGTGGAAGGATGGATGGATGTCGGTTCTTTTTTTCTCGTTCAGTATTTCTTCCGTTGCCGGGTGGAACGCGGTCAGGTCACCCAGTATTTTGAAAGCAGCAGCGAAGCAGCGAGCGACAGTGAGAAACTGTTTGCGACAAGCTGCAGCAAGAAAACGTTTGCGACTATCTCGCCGGTGGAAGGATGGATCGGTGCTAGTGTTTCGCTTGTCTTCCGTTGCCACGCGGGAACACCACCGCCGGCTCAGCACGGCACAGGCAGCTCTGCTTGTGGCAGCGTGAGCAAGCTGCTGATATTGCGTCGGCTGCTGCTGCTGCTGCTGCTGTTGGTGATAGCTGTCTGTGGGGTTGGTCCCCCGTTGTTGTTGTTGGTGTTGAAGTGTACTTGTTGTTGATCATGACGTCGTTTGTTCTTCTTCTGCAAGCAAGAGAGCAAGATGACACGTCTGTTCACCTGCCATACTATTATTACCACCTCGCCCCATGAATATACTATTCTGTAACGCTGACCAAGTTGTGAGGGGGTGGTAACCAAGCACGTATGCACGCTGTTAATGGCATTCTTATCATTATCACAGGCGGTCGCAGGGGTGTGTCCCCTCACACCAAAACGACAACAAGGTGTGCGCTGAAGCAACTAGCAACGATCAAGCGAATGTGTGTTGGAGGTTCGTTTCAATCGTAGGTTGGTTCTGAATATACAACAGCATAGATAGACACTCCGTGTAGGCCTACGATCAAGAATGAACCTATTATTGCTCGCTTTACAGGGAACGCCAATAAACTAGATCTACGGACTAGAGGCCCAGCGGAGAGCGACGCAAACTCCTACTATTAGCCATGTCTCGAATGCAATAGCTTATTCAACTTTTCTAGGGCAGACTGCGGTCAGTCCCGGTTTGTGGGCAAACCACTTCGATCTTAAGTACGAGTGAGCGGTCTATTCCCTGAACGGGACTACGATCCTGAAAGGTTTATCGTGCGAGGTTGTACAAGGATGGCGCCACAGGAAGGTTACAAATCTAGTTCATGTTTTTTTATGGTTCTTGTTGGCAGGACAATTCCGTATAGAAAGACGGTATCGCGCTGTTGCACTATCGAGCACAACAAGACGACTAGGGGTGGAGCGTGTTGATCGCCCGTCGGAGGCGTTCTACGGTAGAGGTTCACCCTGAACTCTCCGAGGCTCCTCACTTGAGGAGCTCCTTACCTCATTCCAAAAATGACTCAAGCAAAAATCAAATTGCTTGCCGATGGAAAATCCCATGGCCCAAGTATACAAAACGTCATTTTTCGAAGCAAGATTGACGTTCCGACGATTTTGGGTCAAGGAGGACCGTCATTCCGAAAGAAAAAAGCGGAAATGTGCTACCTCTATCGTAGAAAGCGTCGTCACAAACAGGTTTATAACACGAATGTGTGCCCACCCACCAGCGTGCGTGCGTGCGTGCGTGCGTGCGTGTGATGCCGCAAGGTATCCTGCTCCCCGGTGTCAAAGCGATACCCCCCGGCGCCCCCATCCACGAAATATACACCTGCAACCATACAACAACATGTGTTGCATATTTGAAACAGCCTCATCATCAGATGGCATCAGGTCAATGGTCAGTCAACAGCATTAATGGCGGCACACAGCAAAGATACCCTAGCTACAAAAGAAGTACCCCGCCCGTAAACTGATACCATGCTACTTTTGCTCACTTCTTGCCGTGATATGTACTGTAGTAGCATGGACGGCGTTAGTTTACGGTTCTTGTCGTCGTGTAGAGTGTGTAGTCTGTGTAGGTGTGTAGTATACTATATATAGACCCTTACGTACAATACACAGACAGCTAGAAGAATAAGGGGACGGGGCTGGGACCATCCGCTACCGTTGCCACCACCTCAACCACTGCCACCATCGCCTTCACGACGCCCTCCATCCCCGGCACAACCAACGCTACCACTACCACCACCATAACCACCACCACCAACGCCCACCACCACCACCATCGACCACCACTCACCAACACTCATCAACACTCACCAACACTCTCCAACACTCACAACCACCCACCACCAACAGCAGCAACAGCAAAACCAACACCATCACCACGGCCACCGCTACATCAGCCACTATTATTATTTCTACCAATCCTACCAACGCCACCACCACCAACCACTCACTACCGACCACGACCACTACTACTATCCCTACCAACAACTATACTGCTACCAACAACTATTATTGTACTGCTACCAACAACACCAACAACACCACCACCACCCTCACCCATACCTCCACCACTACAACGACCACTACCACCACCATCACCAGCACCCTCTCCGCTAACAACAACATCACGCCAATACTACCATCGCCACATCCCCCACCACCACCACCACTACCACTACAACTAACATCACCGCCAACATCACCACTAACACCGCCAGCACAACCGCCTCCACCACCACCACCAACAACGCGAACATATATCTTGTCAACACCAACCAATGCTCGTGATCATCACCCTCAGCTACCCCCCTCCCCCCCCCCCCCGCCGCAACCTCCTTTCTTTCCATGTCCCCCTCTAAAAAAAAATGGAAACTGAGATATTATCTTTATGCCTTCATCATATATATGCCTGATTTGCCATACCAGGCACCATGTATCATACCTGATGTTGCATGAAAGGTATTATATGAGGTGGCAATCTTGTACTAAACTTGTACTATTCGGCGCGGGTTGACGGGGGAAAGAACGGGCTGACCCCTCCGCGCGATAAAAAGGCACGGCGGGTGCTCTAGTGGTGGGGAGCGGGGGGTGGACTCATCGTGTCGAGTATGGCCGCAGTCGTTGCGGGGGGTGGGGGGCGCAGTTTTATTGGTTGCCTTAGTCGTGGCAATCAGCCAGGCATCTCGTTTGAGAAGGAGCACCATATTCTGCTCCCAATAGAGACGTCTCCAACAGTTCGGTCTCTCTTTACGTTGTTTCCAATGTTCAACATGGAAACATTTCGCTTATCCCCTTCCCCTTTCGGCATCGGTGACCACCGTTCATCTGCCGGGATAGCGATCGTTTTGTCTCTACTATTACGGGGGGCCATAGCCAACAGGACCTACGGTACACACAAAAACCAATCTATTCAATCATTTTACCATCAGCATTTATTTGATCCTATTTACTATGCCCCCCCCCCGTAATGTCTAGTGCAACAAACATCTCCATGTCAGATTGTTTTATGTATGCTCCTTATCTCCTCTTTTTAACACATCCCACTCTCCCTTGCGCAGTTCACGTTCTCCCACTCACTCTAAAAATAAATGTGAGTTCCGCCCTCTCTCTGTTGCCTTGCCGCAAGGGGACACAAACGCATACACCCCCCCCCCCCCCCCCCCTCGGCTACTGGTGGTAGGACTCTTTCTCCTTTCTGGCAGGTTTACAGCAGGTCGCCTACACGAAGCATGCAGTTTCGACGTTTGGGCAGAGTCCGTTTGGCCGCCGTCAGCGGGATCGCGAGGGGGGGGGGGGTACTCGATAGGAGGGATGCACTCGATCTCATGCATGGCTGTAGTCGTATGACCAAAGACCCTCGTATCCCTACAACGCCGGGACGAAGCGTGTCGACTTTTCACCGACCACGCAGACATTCCTTGCACCAAGCGCGAAGCACCGTGAGGTATCCGGTGAGTCGCATGAAGGGTGACCCTGGGGGGGTACTTCAATATGTTGGAGGCGTTCTAAAAAAAAAGTCCACCACCCTAACTTTTCTGAGGCTCCTCAGTTAACCTTTTTAGAACTAACTGCAGTCCCGTTTCGGGGACAAACCACTTGGAATTTGAGTGGTTTGTCCCCAAATCGGGACTGCAGTACTAAAGGGGTTAAGGAGCTCCCTTATTCACAAGAAAACTGACTTCAACGAAAAATATCAAATCGCATCCCGGATGAATAACCCCATGGCCCATGTATACAAAAACATCATTTTTCGAAACAAGATTGGCATTCCGGCGATTTCGATTTAACCCTTTTAGGGCCCCAGTCTCGTTTGGGGGACAAATCACGTTGGAACCAAACTTGTTTGTCCCTAAATCGGGGCTGCGGTACTAAAGGGGTTAAAGGAGCTCTATCATTCAGAAACAAATGGTGGAAATGTGCCACCTCTCTCTATCGTAGAACGCGTCCTTGCCCCTCCTTGTTTTAATAGTCGCGACAATAAATAGAGGAAATAAGGGTTGATCTTGACGAGTGCTGTTGTTGTGCTGTTTGTTCTACTACTGGGTGTTTCCCAGTATTTTCTCGAAATTGCTGGATATTTCGGCCTTTCTCGGTATTTGAAATACCGAAGTTTCGGGAAAGCAATGAAAAAAACTGAGAAACACTCCTCGTTAAGATCGACCCTAAGCAGGAGAAAGAAAATATTTGCGACGAATCGCAGACTTGCACTCCTCCTGATATTTCATACCCCTGGTACAAAATAGTTTTCCGTATCGTTTACGTATCAGGTACCAGGTGGTACGTACAGCTTCACTTTTTCCAACAAAAATATATGACAGGTCGCCTAGGTTCACGCTGATTGAAGATACAGAAACAGCATCATCATCAGCAGTGGATCGGTAGATAAATATCTGATGTGGTTTCCGTGTAGTTGTAGTACTCTCACCAGCAGGAGCATGCAGCTGTGGTAGGATGATAGTGGGAAGGAGTACATACATACATACCATTGCACAGCACGACAGAGCGGTCTCATGAAACAGTTCCCGAAAATTCAAATCAACATAAAAAAACGAATACCTGGTACGTGGTATCCACCGCCTGTTTCTGTGGGAAAACGAGCGTAATGTTCTGAAGGCTGGAAGCATGTCTTAATGATATTTGCCCTCCCGGAAACGAAAATGATATATTTAATTTCAACAGAAAATCCCAGTTTTGGACGACGACGGTGGCGGGGGGATGGCAGAGCGAGCGCTCTGTTAAACATTACGTGTAGTTGTGGTCAGACTTTGAATCCCCCCCCCCCCCGTTTATTACTATTACTATTACAACTAACTGCTAGTATCGCTGCTGCTGTGGTTTAATAGCAAACGTATCATATCCTTCGTGGAACAGGGGGAGGACAACCAAATAAAAACACAAAGTTTATGGACAAGGGAGATATACGAAGACAGAATATATATGATGAGGACAACCTTGCTTGGCGGTGATGGTAATGGGGCGAGCGCTCTGTGAAACACCGCGAACGAGTAGTTGTGGGCAGACTATGAATTGCCCCCCGTTCAATACTACTACTACTACTACTACGACCACTACTGTTATTATTGCTGCTGCTGCTGTGGTCCAAAGTAATAGCAAAACGTATCATATTCTTCGCGGAACAGGGGGAAGACAACCAAATAAAAATACAATGCTTATGGAACAGGGATGTACGTAGACAGGAAATCATGAGGACAACCTTGCTTGGCGGTGATGGAAATGGAGCGAGCGCCCTGTGAAACACCGCGAACGAGTAGTTGTGGGCAGACTTTGAATTCCCCCCCGTTCACATCTATCTGCAGTGCTGCTGTGGTCCAAAATAATAGCAAAACGTATCATATTCTTCGCGGAACAGGGTGAAGACAACAAAATAAAAACACAATAATAATACTTATGGAACAGGGATATATATACGACGACAGAAAATCATGAGGACAACCTTGCTTGGCGGTGATGGGAATGTCGATGCTGGTGGCGCCATCTCTATGGTTGGCTAGCGGGTCAAATCGGAAAGGTGGATAGGGCGATAGGGAAAAATATGTATCGGGGGGGGGGGGGGTGGTGGGAGATTTTGTTGATGTACCAGATCATCAGAGCGAAAAATACAAAAATAATACGTCAACAGAATATACCAGTAAAAAGAAGAGCCCCCACCAATTCTTGAGATCAATCTATGGAACAGGGGAGGAGAGGGCGTGGGCGTGCTCATATATTTTGTGGCTCGCCTTGGTCGTTGGGCCATTGACCACGCTTCCCTTTTGCAGGCGGAGGGGGGAAGGGGGGCATTCTGGTTCCGGGCGGGATATTCGCGACAATTGCTTGTTGAGTTAAGGGCGCGGTCCGATTCATTCACGATAATAAGTACGATCACCACCACCGTAAGTAGCCAGAATCTAAGATGGCGTCACAACAATACTACCAATAATATTACAGTTTGTTGGTACACATAATCAGATATCTACCGATCAATGTGTTATGCTTATTTCACCTGTATGTACCTACCCTATGTTCTAGAATTCGTACCAGGTACTTCGTGAAACTACGTACCAGGTACTTCTTTATGAATATTTTACCACCTACCACGTACCTGGTACTGCTGTGCCGGAAAAACATCATCTATTATCACTCCGAATAGTTGGACCAGTTTTGTAATAATGTACTTCTACTTGGTCTAGAAACAACAACTATCTGCTGCCACAGCAGTACGTAGCGCGGTCCAATGCGATACTCGTAGAAGAGCGGTACTATAATGTGCGAATGAGATTGGGACGCCCTACATGTCGAGAGGCCGCCGCACTACTCTTCTTACGGGGGACCCTATACTACTAATAGTATATATAGGACCATTCGTAAAAATAGGGAAATATACATTTTATAGGTTTTTGTCCGTACCTTAGATAGGTCCTACCTTGCTAAGGCCCCCGTAATATCTAGCTGTAGATTTGAATGCAATAAAAGAAAGACAACTTGTTCAAGAAAAAAATGACGAGCAGGAGCATGATACTCGTATTATATAATTACGTTATTAGGGTTTTCAATAATATAGTCAGGCGTTCTTTTCAAAACCGCGGATGTATACTCCGCGTGTCCCCAGGTAGGTGTTGTTGTCAAGGCTGTCTCTCAAACAAAGCCTCGACACCGTATGTATGTCAAGGGGCAAAAGCGCCGTCAAATACTTACCTGGTAGCATATTATAGGTTTCCATTCGAACTTGCGCCATCTCTTGTTTGATACCTTCGTCGGCAGCAACAAACAGCGGTACATCAGTACGGGTTGCCCTAGGGTTAGGGCTCCAAAACCCTTCTTTATCAAACAGAACATCACGCCTAACATTGCACGAGGCGTGGTGTGCAGGCAGCTTTCCCCGGCTCCCTCCCTTTGACCCACGTTTGTTTTCTGAAAAATGCAGACCGGTCGGTTCGGTTTGTTGCGTCGAGAGTCGAGAACCCCTCGGTACGAAGAATTTATCACCCCCTCCCCTGGAACAACCCAAAGCAAAGAGGGCCTAACCAACAACGCAGATTCAACTGAGAATTAAAGATTCTATTATTTACTCCGAACATCAAATTTTACACTCGAAAGAAAGAGGAGCTATCCGCAGACCCCTCGGCTCTTGACCTGGAGACTTGCTGGTCGAGCGCGCCAGACACCAGAGAGACAGACAGAAATTTGAGTTGTATTCTATTAATAATTCAACCAAACGCCGGTACGTGCGGTATATCTCCACCGGACGTTGTCCCGAACCCCGAGCACATCAACAGCCTACTATTTTCAATATTAATAGTACCTACCTGGAAGTACGAAGTCGCTGATTTCCGTGGCTCTTCTCGGCGGCTGTACACTTTCCGCGCTAGAAGAGTACGATTTCGAAATCGACTGCACCAACAGTTAACTACTTCTTCTTCAGAACTAACTAACTGCTGGTGTACCTATCACTACTATTACGGGGGACCATAGTTAATAGGACCAAATATTGTTAGTAAAAATGGTCACATATATAGGTTTTTATGTATACCATAGGTCCTATTAACTATGGTCCCCCGTAATACTGCTGCTGCTGTGGTTGATTACCGTTCGTTGCCGGTGCAGTAGTACTGCTGCTGTACACGTGAGAGCGAAAACATACTGGTGTGTGTCCCTTACATGCATAAACACACAAGGTAGCACACTCACTCCCTTGCGTGAACGCCGCAGAGATTTCCTCGAAGAAGGCATCAAAACTCAGAAAACGGTGGCTTCGGAACCATGTCGGTCGTTGATTGTGAGAAATACATTCAATTATTTTTAGAGGCACGGCGATCGGCGTTCTCGCCATCATCGCCGGCTTCGAAATCCGTCCGAGGAAATAAGTGTCTGCTTGCTATCTTGCGGGTCATATCAGTAGTAGTGGCAGTCCCTCTTTAGTGCCGTTTTGTTTAGTGCCGGCTGCCCCCTTGTAGTACCACCTGTGAAATCGCTTGGCAATGAAACCAGTGGGTGTGGCAGTGGGCTGAGAGTAGTGCCGCGGCTGCCGCTATACGTATACAGTTAGTGCCGGTGTTGTTGGCTGGCGGATATTTTGCCGGCACTAGAGAGGGACCACACAGCTACCATGCCAAGTAACCAAATGTTTTACGCGTACCTGTGTACATAATGTTGAATCCCTCGCTACTAGCGCCGCTCCTGCGCCCGTGGGTGGTGCCCAAGGGAATGGGGGCAGAGGGGTGGCAACAGGAGGAGGAGGGGTACGAGAAAAACCGCGGTGCGGGTGAAAGTAGAGGAAGGAGACGGCAGGCAGGGTACAGGGAAGCAACAGGGGTGACGACTACTTATTATTAATATTACGGGGGGCCTATAGTTAATAGGACCTATTATGGTAGACATAAAAAAACTAGATATTTAACCATTTCTACTAAAAATATTTGGTCTTATTAACTATGGTCCCCCGCAGTAAGTAGTAGTAGTAGTAGTAGTAGTAGTAGTAGTATTACGGGGGACCATAGTTAATAGGACCTATGGCGCACGTAAAAACCTATATATTTAACCATTTTTATCAACAATATTTGGTCCTATTAACTATGGCCCCCGTAATAGTAGTAGTAGTAGTAGTAGTAGTAGTAAAGTAGTAGTAGTACTGTAGTAGTAGTAAGTGGAACATGTCTGTCTGCGCTACTCGTGCCGCCGACTGCTGCAGCGGGTTCGAACGTGCGAACGCGATTTTTTTTTGTTTCATTCTTCTCTCTCTTTTTTTGGTTCGATCCTCCGTGATTTTATTAAATTATCACTTTCCTTGTTTATCTATCGTACCTTCCTGTTTGTCCTTTTGACAGGATACTCGCGCGTGGGTGGGGGGGTGGACGCTGAGCCTGCTTTATTTGCTTGTTTGGTGTTTGTCTGACGCAACCTCTCCGGGGGTGGGGTTGGTTGACGAAAGCAGGACGGAGACTACAGACAGGAGGGTGTAACAAGGCATCAGGCCGACTATGACAGGGGGCCATAGTAAATAGGACCAATAATATCGCCAGTAAAAATAGGTAATTTATACCTGGTAGGCTATTGTTGTTTGTGCCGGGGGTCCTATTCACTACGGTTCCCCGTAACAACAGTAGGTCACACGGCATGGCATTGTCCACTCAGTCTAATTGCTTCTTAACAATGTATTGTTCACTGTGCTTACTGCATACGTGGCAACGTAGTATCTCTGATGTGGCGCAGTTTTTGTCACCACGGAACTTGTATCTATTATTATTACTGTAACAGGGGGCCATAGTAAATAGGACCTATGGTACATACAAAAAGCTAAACAATAACTCATTTTTACTAACAACATTTGATCCTATTTACTATGATGCCCCCCCCGTAATAGGATTGAAGAATCGGCACGGGCACTGGTTTTGTGCTGGATATCGGCGGGTAGAAAAAACAATCGCACACACACCCCCATATTATATCTCAGTGGTGGCGTAAGTTTGTGGCCACAGAACTTGTAACTCTCTTCTAGGATTGAAGAATCGGCACGGACACTGGTTGTTGTGCCTGATTGATGTCGACGGGTAGAAAATACGGATTAATGTGAACGCACACACTTCGTACGGAAGGAGGAAGAGAAAGCACGGACGCAGGGTGTACTGATTGATAACGATTACAGCCGTACTGATTAATAATACGGAGGGTCATATTAAATAGGACCAAATAATGATAGTAAAAATATCGAAATATATATATATACAGGTTTTTGTACACCGTACAGGTAGGTCCTATTTAATATGGTCCCCCTTAATACGGCTGTAGAACGGGACACGTGCAGCAACAAGAAACGGGAAGAAGCTGGTCCAGACTGGATTTCTTATTTCACAATGGGTGTGTTCTACATTATGAACTCGAGTTTCGAAAAGAAACATAACGACTGCTGTGCCACATACATGTAGTAACTAGTTGTTGTTCTTTTCCTGTAAATCTCACAACCTTTCTTGTTGCTCGTTTTTTTATTACTACTACTACTACTACTACTACTGCTGTATGTAGTACTACTACTGCCGTTTCAGGTGTGTCTTGTACACGTACGTGCGAGAAAGGGTGGTATGTTATTATGCCAGATAGGGTCTGTACGCGTAGACGACACATACATGCACACGCTTTGGTACCCAAAAGTATGATACGACATATATATATATATATATATATCAAAGTATATTCTTAATTTCGAAGGATAATAATGTGTACTATAATAATACCTGGTGAGAGAACGTCGTGTTATTTATGCGTACAACTAACTAGTCTAAGAGTAGTACTGTATCGATATTACGGGTACGAAACTACCACATTGATATTATTAACAGCAGCAGCAGTGTGCTACTTTGCTGCTCGTGTTACAGCTTGCAAGATAAACAACGTATCCGCAAGGAGATTTCGAAAAACAGACCAAACCCTGAAGGATAGGCAAACGGGAGAAGAAAAGACCGGAGGGACGGGCACCTACTACTACCGTAAGTAGTAGTTCATCTCCTGTTGTACCAGTGCGGTTTATACCTTCCAGTATATTGTGCGAGTGGTTCAAGGACCGAGCACGCACACACTGGGATTCAGACACGGTTTCTACCTGGTATATATACAGTAGGAGAAAACGTATACCTGGTATAATCTATTAATAATAACAGGAGACGTCGATATCAGTACTACTTAAGTCTTCCGGGGGAAAGAGGAAGCCAAAGGGGGGTATCAATGTAATACGGTATGTTGTGTAAATGACGACTCCGACTGAGAGTGTGTTGTGCGCTCATCATGTTGTGTCGGCATAAAATAATAGTCGTTGTGAAGCCGCTTATTCTGCCCAAGAAGGGCGCTCACATCGGTAGCGCATCAACCTGTGCGTTTACTCTTCACAGGATGCCCCGCTTTTTCTACCCGTCGACATCCAGCACCTACCTCCCAGTGTCCGTGCTGTGATTCTGCGCTCTTAGAGATATTATTCAAAATATGTCCTAAAATGGTGATAGCTACACGAAAACATTATTCTGCGGGTCTGTGCACCCAGCAGCAGCAGCATCAGACCCGGAATGCTCGTATGGTATCTCAAAAACGGTATTTCCTGTCTCCTTCTTTCTCTTTCTCGACAACACCAACAACAATAACAACAACAATAATAGCAACAATAACAACAGCAACAACAACAACAATAACAACAACAATAATAGCAACAATAATAGCAACAGCAACAACAACAACAACAGCAGCAACAACAACACCAACAACAACAACAACAACAACAACAACAAGCAGTGCCGCTACTACTCTCTAGTTCCTGCTGTTTGTTGTAGCTAGCTGCTGCATATATATATATATATGTGCCCCACGCCGCTCTTCCGCTCCCCCCCCCGGCCCTCGAAGCCCCCTCTCTTTCCCCCCCCGGCCTCACCGCACGCTGCCACAACAAAAGTTACCATGCAAAACCGCCACAGACCTACCTGGTGGCGCGGACCCCTCACCCCATTTATTTCGCACACTCTGGGTGTAAAAAAAAACCTCGCTGTGGAGGCATTGATGAACAACGCCTGCAGCAACAAACAGCAAAACCCGCAAGGTGTCTACAACTAACTAACTCTCGATTCGGTACGCCTACTACTATATAAATCATGTTTTTTTTTCCTCCGCCAGAACGTTTTTTTGCCCACATTGCGCAAGGAAGGGGAGGGAGGAGAGGTCCCGACCACCTACTATTACGGGGGACCATAGTTAATAGGACCTATGGTATACATAAAAACCTATATATTTGACCATTTTTACTAACAACATTTGGTCCTATTAACTATGGTCCCCCGTAATACCTGTGTGTGTGTAAAGCCTCGACGCTCAACATGAATCGATGTTGTTGGGGATGAGCGTCGCCCATTTTTTTTTTTTTTTTTTTTTTTTTTTTTTTTTTTTCCATCCCATTTATTATCTTCGCACATCTTCTTCTCTCTCTCCTTCCAACTCGTAACTCAGATCCGGGGTCACATAGCAGGCTCTTCTCCCCCCTTCCCGCTACGGTACGTGCCTTCATTTTTTATCGCGAGAAGATTTCAGCCTTTTCTTCCCTCGTCGACTCGCATCGAATTGTGCCTACCCACGCTGCAAGGCGCTCTCAACAATTGAATCCCTTTTTTTTATTTTTGCAAATAAAGTCAAAGTCCGACCCTCCTAGGGCTCGAACCCAGGACTCAAACAAGTAGAATTCGAGGTTAACCACTTGAACCACCGGGGCGACCGGCATGGATTCTTCTATGTGTGTGGGGTTCAAACACTGGGAGGTCGCCCTAAATATAGTCGTATTTGATTCGTAGACAATGCGCATATAGAACTTCTTGGTATCTATCGGTGTCAGTTTGTTTCTCTACTACTAGCACCCTGTTCCCAGGTTGTGCCCACCGGCCATCGTCCCGAGTACGCGTACCGCGTGTTTCCAGAGAGAAGCGTGTAGCGGCCAGATTGTTGTCGATGTTGTTGGTGTTGGTGTTGGTGTTGGTGCCGTCACAATAACTCTCGAACGAAAAGGAGTCCGTGGTCACACAAAGAAAGGTGCTTGCTGGAGCCCTAGGAAGATCCGACTAAACCACACGACAAGGCGGTCAACATTCGTCTGGGCATTGATGTAGGTGTTCTGCCCGGCTACTATGGATGTTAATATTACTTACTGCTAATAATACTTCTACTGCTACTACTACTACTACTACTCCTACTACTACTTACTACTATTAGTACTTCTATTACTACTTCTACTACTACTGCTACTATTACGGGGGACCATGGTTAACAGGACCTATGGTAAACATAAAAATCTGTATGTTGAACAATTTTTACTCACAATATTTGGTCCTGTTAACTATGGCCCCCCGTAATACTATTGATACTACTATTACTACTACTACTACTACTACTACTACTACTACTACTACTACTACTACTACTACTACTGCTACTGTTAATACTACTACTACTACTACTACTACTACTACTGCTACTACTGTTAATGCTACTGCTCCTCCTACTACCACTACTACTACTACTACTACTACTACTACTATTAATACTACTACGCACTACCACCACTACTACTGTGGTGCTGCTGTTGTATACATACGATACAGCAGTTCAGGCTCACCGGTAAGAAGGAAGAACCGAAAAGGAATACACCAACACACTCCGGTCGTAAACACAGCGACCACGCTTGGTACTCAAACAAAGTAGTATCTAGACATTCGGACGCTTCCTGCGATAAGGGTATAATAGCATATTTCCGCTAATAATTGTGTTTGTGAATGACGGGGCTCCTTAACCCAAAATCGTCGCAATGGCAATCTTGTTTCGAAAAATGACGTATTTATTTGTATACTTGGGCCATGGGATTATTCATCGGGAGGCAATATGATTTTTGCTGGCGTCAGTTTTCGGGTGAGGTATGGAGCTCCTTAATCCTTTTTTTAGGACTGCAGCCCCGTGTTGGGGGGGAAATTACTTATAATTTGACTGGTTTGTCCCCAAAACGGGACGGCGGTTGGTTCTATAAGGGTCAAGCGAGGAGCCTCAAAACCACAAGGAAGGGTGAACCTCTATCTAAGAACGCCTTTTTGTTGTGCATCCGCCCAGGGTAGTTAGTGGTGTAAGACTTAGTCTCACTCTTGGGGGGGGGGCGCCATGAAAATTGGGGCGTATGAAATCGTGCTCGGCGACGAAAGCGACATTGAACCCTACCGGGTGCATACTATCTACCCGTAGTAGTACCCTAGGCTAGAGGCCTTTCAAGGGTGATGATGTTGATATCACAATAATTAATAAGGTTAGAACGCTCGCCCAGATTACGTGGGGTGTGTTGGCAGGGGGTGCAGACTCTATCGTGCGCTTGCTACGTGGTCGAAGGGTTCTACACACATCGCAGGTACATACATGATAAGAAGCGAGTAATCGGTTTCAGATTGCTATACTCGTAGTCGTTTATTGGCTCTTGTTCGTTCGGCGCTTTCTTGATGTACTCCTCCATCCATGCGTATACACCCCTATTCAGAATCCGCTAGCGCACAACAAGTGTCTGCCGTTGTGGATTGCTCGAAGTTCTAGACACCCACGCCACGTATGTGTATGTATATTATGTATAGCACGCGCACGTTCGAAATGTCCCACCAAGCTCTCAAAGCTGAGTTTTATTTTTTCGTCTTGTCCTGTCGTGTCTTGTCTTATCAATTTATATGCCTGCGCGTGCGTGGCCTAAGTGTTCCGCCCCTCCCGAGTAAGAAGCCGCCGGACTCGGGGCGTTGTTATCTTGGCTCTTTTTGCTTTGGCGCCTTCTCGAGGTCCTCCGCGTGCGATGTATCCAGTAGAATATACGATTGTTCCGTATGAGCCGGGCGATTCGTTGTTGGCTCTTTCCTGCAGTCTACCAGGTACCACTCTCTGTTCGGAAACTTGAGGATCAGTTGGTATCTGAATTTCTGTAGACTTCAACGTGTAGTCAGTTTTCGGGACAGAATTATCATACCCTAAGTAAGCCATGCCTCAAAATTGGGCGTCTAGATCTCAACGAATAGTGTTCTGTTGTCCGGGGCGTAGCAATGTTCCCCCTTACTCCTGAAGGAAGAAAAAAAAAAAAAGCAAGACGTCATCCCTCCCCAGGATGAATGAGTGGCTCTTCATCTCCTCCATGTTTTACCTTCCTTCGTGTGCATACAACGCGGATCTTCAGGGTGTGGAAATGACGATGAGTTGGTTCATCCAACGCCCCACACATACATGAAACCTCCCTACTTACGCAAATCGCGTCTGGCTTTCGACCCCTCGCCTGAGATCGACACCTCCCTTGGCAGCCCCGGCCAGGGGGGGGGCGTTTCTGCCTGTATATGGTTATCTACCAATCAATGCATACGTCGGGGGCTTGCAGCTTCGAAGGTTAACAGTGCAACGCGACGGCAACGTCGGTTTTTACGGTGCCCGCCGCACAGGTTGTTCCTCGTATGTATGTCCTTCTGACATCGTGCGTACACACACATGGGTCAGAAGACCGTTCGTGAGTTAAACCGCGGGTAGACGGATTCCCCCCCCCCCTCCCTCCTCCCTGCAGCAAGGTACCGACAAGGTTGAAACACTGTTAACAGAAACTGCGGGTCAAGACTCTAGTTGAAAAAGAGCAGGCGCTGACGTCATCACATCAGACTCTCCGTGTTGCCAGGCGCCACCGATCTAGTAGTAGTTACAGATGCAAAACACGTTGAGCACGGCAAATCCCCGGGACAATGGAACGAGAAGGCATAGTATCCCCGACAATGCACGGACAGGTGCGGCGAATAACATAGGGACAACTTCCCCCAAAAGGCGGTCGGCTAATCGGCCGTTGTCAACCCGGGGGCGCTCCCGACTCTGAGCGATACCCTGAGCGTACGTTCTGGCCTTTTGAACCATGATAACGTATTCGGAGAGTAGAGTTGAACGACTCTGCTTGAGGCCGGGGAGAAGAAGTTCATTTACCCACGAAGGGTTGCAAGTTTTGAAGAAGGTAACCGTCCGGGTACCCCACACGCAGTAGTCAGCACTGACTGGACCGTCGGCTATTAATAGGTTACTCCGCTCAACCGGCAGTCACTAGTGGTATATATATATTCTTGATTGGTACAACGGCTGCAGGGACGACTGACTGCCTGTGTGCCCGCCCTCGTCTTAGATCTAAGCCAGAGCACTCTCCCTTGCGCGGCAGTCAAATAGTATAGCGAGGGTGCTTGTTGCGTCAGCAGCGTATTTGTTTCCTTCCTCGGAGCTTTCCCTCCGTGCGCAGACAGCTGGCTACTACTGCTGCTGTGAAAGGCTACAACTGCCGTCCTGGAAGTTTTCCCTTACACCCACCGCCGTGCCCCCCTAATAATCGTCCCAGGCTAGCCCCTTGCAAGCCATGCAACGAGGTAGGGGGTCCCGTGTTCGGTCCGCCAGTGCACGGGCACCCCAACGCATTACACGCGTGCCACATCCGTTTCTCTAAGCATATATATCCTGACCGGTCGGGCGCCTCGAGTGAGCAACTATACACCCGTGGCAAAACCAACGTAGCATATGATATACGTACCACTGTAGAGTACTACCTGTGTCGCATAGAACTGCTGCTGGTCTCATCGCGCGAACAACCTTCTCCCACGTCTATATTTGTAGCCCGGGTCCCACGTTGGAGCTCCTCCTGTGAGAAGCTTCCCACAATGTACAATACCACCCCTGGCGCGTGCGAGCCACGACAAAGACATTAAGGGGGGCTGTGTCAAATAGGACCTACGGTCCACACAAGAATCTATTTATTTCGCTATTTTCACCAACAATATTTGGTCTTATTTACTACCGGGTACCCGTTATAGTCCCTCGTAATTTAACGGGGGGCCATAGTAAATAGGACCAAATGTTGTTAGTAAAATATGGAAGTTAGGAGTGATCAATGTTGAAGATCATGCTGCGCATTGACGGGTGGCAAGGGAAACAATAATACCTATACATATACAGCAGGTTTTTGCACGTACAATAGATCCTATTTAATATTGTCCCCCGTACTAATATTTTGTTGCCAGTTTTGTTTCTGTCACTGGGACTGATGAGGTTTCCCAACTGAGGAACTACCGGTGCATCCAAACATTGCATCGATATTGATGGTGGGATGAAGTATGTCTGCACAATGTGCTTCGAACAAAACCTACGATGACCTGTTGATTGATCTCTAAAGGTATAGACGCAGCTGGCACGGGAACACGTGGTTGCTCCAGACAATAACACGGAACTCATCTTATATTATACATCCGAGCTGTCGAGCTGACTCGCCTCCTATGGAGCTACATCTAACGAGTCAGCTCGACAGCTCGGATGTATAATATAAGATGAGTTCCGTGTTATTGTCTGGAGCAACCACGTGTTCCCGTGCCAGCTGCGTCTATACCTTTAGAGATCAATCAACACACTAGTGTCCTCAGCATCTCTTCCATGGCCACGCTTGTTTCCTGACTAGACATGCCATCTGAACCAGACATGCCGGAAGGTTCCCACCTCTCTAGGTTGGCCTGGGCCACGCTTGCCAATAGAAGATCACCGGTTCTTCACTATTAATAGTTGCATAAAATACAGACAGATGCTTGTACCAGATACAACTTGACATTGTGGTGACTCGTTAGGTGTAGCTCCATAGGAGGCGAGTCAGCTCGACAGCTCGGATGTATAATATAAGATGAGTTCCGTGTTATTGTCTGGAGCAACCACGTGTTCCCGTGCCAGCTGCGTCTATACCTCTAGAGATCAATCAACATGACCTTACGCGAACGTTTTAGCTTTCGGTACATATTACCCGTCGTACCGGTTTTGGGATATAATATATATATATGTAGGGTTCCTCAAGATATTGTAAAAAGCCTCGTAAAAAAGCTGATATATATACCTGTACCATAGCACGTGTCCTCTGCCACTACCGTGGAGTTTCTCTTGCGATAACCCATAGGGAACGGCCTCGTTGTCTGTGTGCACCATGCCTGACGCTGATCGTCTAGGGCAGACCGCTGACTATGTGTATGTAGGCCACCGAGTGGCTTATCCCTTCCAGCTAACTACAGTTGACGCCGCGGTCTACTCCGCCCCAACACGACGGCCACAGCCATTGTCGTGCCGTCTTCATCGTGCGTCTGCTGTAGGTTTGGCTCCTTTCAAGCAACCTAGAGATGATACGTGAGCTGTCAGCGTGTACCGTCCCCTTACTACTCAGGCAGCTGCCGGTGTCGATCCACGGAGTAGCTTCTCTGCCTCTAATCAACGGTACAGCCTGCGCCGCCTCGACACACAGGTCGGGACCACTTTCTTACCGTTCTCATGTTAGCTCAACGTGAACCGCCTGCAGTGACTCGCACAGACAATGCTCGTGTTACCGTCGTGCGGTATGTATTCTCGGCACCGTCCTTCGTGCTGAGACAGCTGATATAATGGGCGAAAAGGTGGTGGGCTCTTCTACTACAGTAGTAGCAAACGGAGCCCCTATGCTGCCTCGACACAAAGATCACAACGGCGGTGTTGCCGTCCTTATCTCAGCTCTGGGCTAGCCCCTCTCGGTAACCTAGGGGCACTGCCTGCGTTACCGTCGTGTGGTATGTGTTCTCGACACCGTCCTTCGTGCTGAGCCAGCTGATATAATGGGCTAAAAGGTGGTGGGCTCTTCTACAGGTAGCAAACGGAGCCTCTATGCTGCCTCGACACAAAGGTCACAACGGCGGTGTTGCCGTCCTTATCTCAGCTCTGGGCTAGCCCCTCTCGGTAACCTAGGGGCAACGCTTGCGCTGCCGTCGTGTGGTGTTCTTGGCGCTACTACCCTCCGTACGTGGACAGCTGACGGCGTAGGCTGAAAGCTGACGCCCTGTGAAGGCCTACCGTAGTGCCCACGCCGCCTCGCCTTCACAATCTATCACCGTCTCACCGTCCTCGTATCGCCTCCACGCCGTTTCCTTACCGTATCAACCTAGATATAATGCTTGAGTCGTCAGCGTGGAGCATGCCCGACATTGCCCTCCGTACGCAGACAGCGGACCACTGCCGTACGCAGGCTACTACTGCAGTAAGAAATGCCTCCCAACCAACGATAAGCGCCTGCTGCCTTGGCCCCCCGGGTGCAGCCACCGTCTTATTGTCGTCCTCGAAACATTTCGAAGGTAGCCCGTCGCGGGAACCTGGAGGCAATGAATGGCTGAGTCGTCGCCGCGTAGCCTTCTCGACATTGCCCTTACGCGCGGAGAGATCTGAGAAAAGTAGGCTAACGTCGTAGGTTATCGGTTAGAATCGCCGGTTCGGCCTGTATTGCCTCAATGGAACGGTCCCAAACAATCGTGCCATTCTCCTCTCGCTCAATAGGCTCGTCCTCAACCTAGAGATTGTTCGTGCGTTCTAAGCCTGAAGTAAGCCCAGCGCCGCCTTCCGCACGCAAAGGCACATGCGCCCCCGATTTGGTGTTTACGTCCTCTTCCTCCCCTAATCGGGAGGAAGAGGATGTAAATAATGCACAGGTGTGCCCGTGTGGCAAAGCAGTAGAGAGTAGAACTCACGTAGAAGAACGGTGTGAAAAGTGTAAGGAGGAACGCGATGTGTTCCAAGAAAAAACGAGGGAAATACACGAATGTATGTATGTGGCATGAAAGAGCTTGGCAGCGAGAAGCAGACGGCGAAACAGAAAGGAGACAGGACCAGCAAAAACATGCTGTCTCGTTGCGACTTCTGGGTTCCTCCAGCTCTCGTTCTACAGCAGAAAAAAATATTTTGGCTACATACAGTACAAGAAACCGAAAATTCAAGTGCCTGGAACCACATTTTCAACCTTCAGCGACAAAGTCCGGTATGAAGGAGAATACGAAAAGAGTAAGTGCTGTCGCTTTGGCAAACTCACGGAAGTGCACCAAGGAGCTCACATCCGGTCTGCCTAACGTTTGCTCGCAAGGAACGGTCGAGCTAGAGCAGAAATGGAAATATCCTCAGAAACAAAACGGCGGCTAACGTGCTTCCATTGACATTTTTATCGGGACTTTTTTTGTGTTTTGTGGGCAGTGAAACACAGGTGCTATGCCCCCAGAGTCGAAGGATACGATATTTAAGATATACAGAGGAAGTTCGGAAACAAAGTAGCAGTAGATGTACAGACGTATAAAAGGCAAAGAGGAGTCGTACCAGCGGGAGATTTTAATTCTAGAATTGAGAAGGCAAGCAAACTTAATGAGAACACTGGACAATATGGGGGAGCAACAAATAATAAGAACGCGGAAGAGATGTTGAAGTTCCTCAAACACAAATAGATGAGGGCGTCGAAAGACACATTAAAAAGGCAGAACCGGAGTGGACCAGACAGCGCATACAATAGGAAGAAAGCTCTATCCTCGACGTTATTGTAGTAGAAAATTGAAGTGGTAAGGAAATAAATGGAGCCACATATATGCGCGGCGGACGTAGAAACTACGGATCACTGTCATATATATATGGACAGCCGCAGTCAACAGACGAGGGTTATCAAACATAGACGCGGTAGGAAACTGCACATATATGTGGAGAAAAATTTAACTAGAAGTAGAAGAGAAACGGGAAGAGCTCTAAGAACGGATGGCCAAGCTGGAGAGCAATTTTCCAAGCTATTGGAAAGAAAAGGTACAACAAGGAACGATATAGAGAGGGATGATGCAGGACTTAGGATAATTGGAGGATGGGAGCAGTTGGTCAAGACCACAGCAAGTGAAAGTAATAAGGAAGAGGTTGGTGGTTTGCAACAATTAAATGGTGGGATGAGGATGTAACAGAGGCTATAAGAGTAAGACAAAGGCACACGCAAGATATACGTCGAGTAAAACTATGACAGGATGGGAGGAATATGCTACAGCTAGTCTTAGAGAGAAAGTAACATAATATATGGTAGAGAAGGAGAAGAAAGGGATATGGATAGACGTATTAATAGCACATTATTAAACGAATGAAGCCTTTGAGGGCGGGATGAAGCAAATATGGGTAGAGATAAAACGGATACAGGGCAAATAAGCAGGAGAAGCAGGTACGGGAATAGCTACCTGAAGAGCCCAGAACGGTAAAATGATAGTAGTTCGAAGGGGAAAATAGACGAACTACTGTATGTAGTAGAGCATCACCATAAACTATAGTTAATAGGGCCTGTGGTATATATAAAAGCCTTATATTTAACCCTTTCTACTAACAATATTTGGTCCTATTAACTATGGTCCCCCGTAATAGGAACACCATAATAAGCCAACGAAACGTTCGGCTCAGAATTCGATAAAGAAATCAACGCGTGGGCAGACTCGAACGTAGATGCATCAGAACGTAAAGACAGTGGTGCGGAAGGGTTACAGAGAGAGTTCACAAGGGAAGAGGTAAAGAAGCGTATAGCTAAACGTCAGAATAGAAAGCCAGCAGGGGCAGACCGAATAGTGAATGAATTTATTGTGTGCGGGAGAGAAGGAATGCTTATCATGATGGTTATTATGTTGTATAACTGGATATTTGGAAAAACGAGTGCTCACCTAGGAGGTGGAGAGAAGGAGTAGTAGTAAACCTATTAAGAACGGAGATAAGGCTGGCCCGGGGAACTATATATAGAGGGATAACGCTACTAAGCACAGTAGGCAACAAGTTTTGTAATATTAAACAAAATAATGGTACTGATGACGGAGAAGGAAGACAAAATAAGCGAAGGGCGAGCAGGGTTTATGCAAAACCGTAGCTGCGTAGACCATGTATGTATGTGTATACCTTAGATAAAATATTCCAAGGTAGGAAAGACGCGGGACTAGCAACGTACGGTTTATTTCTAGACGTACGTACAGAAAGCCTACCACACGGTATGGAGAAATCGATTGTGGGGAAAACTGTGGGAAATAGGAATCAAAGGAAAGATGTGGAGAATGATGAAAATTTTGACGGAATGTGCGAGAGGTGCTGTGATGCTGGACGGGGAAAAATCGAAGTGTGTTTGCATTTTAAAAGAAGTTGCACAGGTATGCATGTTGTCACCTGACCTATTCAAGATATGCACCAGGTATGTATTAACGACCTGACAGTAGAAGTCGAAGCAGCAAGGCAGGGAGTCACGGTAGCGGTAGATACAGTGTAGCGATTGGTGTTTGTTTGCGGATGAATTGATGGGGATCGTGGGCCAGTATACGAACCTTGGCGTATGGATACCCAAAGACGGCTCTTGGGATGCACATAAAGCCAAAGTAGTTGGAAAGGGCAACGAAGAACACGTGGGCAAGATGGATGCGATCCTGAAAAACTCGCACCTTGACACCAGGGCTAAGGAATGTATCCCGATGAATGTGATAGTACCAAAGCTAGAATATGCAGGAGAAGTATGAAGAGGGAACGCGAAACTCGTAAAATATTACAGATGACAGCAGCAAAAGCAAAACCAAGATGCTCAAGTACGACTGGTAGTACAGTAGTATTGATAGCAGAACTGCAGGAATACACCCTCTCAAGACTAATATAGTTATGAGAAAGTTGAAATGGCAATAGAAAGTGAGGAACATGTAATAAGACAGGTTGCCGGCCATAGTTGATCGAGCTGTAAGGGAGAAAGTCACAAAAGGGCGAGCTGGAATAAGGCGGGATAACGTAGTTGAGAGTGTATGGCAGGATATAGGGGGAAACCAAGAAGAGGAGATGTCCACTGGGAGGTTTGGGAGGTACTACGCAGAAGTAGAAGAAGGGATAGAAATACGGGAAAGGCTAGCGCTACGAACCAAGGTGGAGTCGGAAAGCCAATTGGAGATAAACGGGGGGCTGAGGTAAGGAATATAAATGAAAACGTACTTGCACGGCCCAATGGAGTCCGCACAAACGCTGAAACTGCGCGTTGTAGGTGACTCGGACCTACCAGGAAGAAGAAAAAGGTCTACCACTGGCCGGGAGGAGGAGGCAAATGATGCACAGATGTGCCCGTGTGGCAAAGCGATAGAGAGTAGAACTCATATAGTAGGAGAATGCGAAATATGCAAGGAGGAACGGGGTGTGATTAGGAGAGGTGATGAGGGAAACGGACGAGTGTGACATGGAGGGGTTTGATGCACTAGATATCAGCGGTCAAACTATCGCTCTCCTAGGAGATAGATGGTGGTCACAGGAGGCGAAATAGGAAGGGGATACGACTAGCAAAAAGTTTCTATGTAATATATGGAAACAACGTAAGGAGGGCTCAATTGTTTGAGGTGCCTATTGTAGGAGTAGGAACGGTGGTCCGTTTCGAAAGGGTCCATGGTCAACGGTCAAATAACTAAGACAAGCAACAAATGAGTACCTCCCCCCCATCATGCGACTCGCCAGACACCTCACGGTGCTTCGCGCTTGGTGCAAGCAATGTCTGCCTGGTCGGTGAAAACCCGACGTGCTCCGTCCCCGCATCGCAGGGATGCGAGGGTCTATGGTCATACGACTACGGCCATGCAAGATATCGAGTACCTCTTTCCTATCGAGTACCCCCCCCCCCCTCTTCCCTCACAAAACGGTTACCAGCCACAGTTGAAGGAGCTCTATGGGATAAAAAAACTGAGGGTCTAGCTGAAAGATTGTGGGATAGCGTAGTCGAGAAAATGTGAAACCATTTAAAGGAACTGCAGAAGAGATTACGTCCGTAGAGAAGCTTCGGGGGTACAAGACTGAAGTAGAAAGTAGGACAGAAAGAAAGGAAAGGTCAACGATAAGAAACGAGGTGATGTCGGAGGAACACTTGGAGATATACGGGGGGGGGGTTAAGCGATGGAGGAAGAATGAAAAAAACTTCGCACGGCTCCACGGACGAACAATCTTAAACTGCCGTTTCTTGTAGGAGACCTGGACCTGCCAAAGAGATTGAAGAGGTATACCACCGACCGGGAGGAGGGGGAAGTAGATTCACAGATGTGCCCGTGTGGCAACGTAGTAGAGATTAAAGCCGACATTGGAAGGCAATGTGCTATATGCAAGGGAGGAACGGGACGTGTCAGATCGAGGCAAAGAGACGAACGGGACATGGAGGAGGTTGGCACACTAGATCTCGGCGAGAAACCTCTCACTACCCTAGGAGATAGGTGGTGGCCACTGGCGTCGAACCAGGAAGGGGATATGACTCGAAAAACGTTTCCATGTAATACATGGAAACAGCTCAATGAGCGCCCATCTATCGGAGGTGTTTCTTTAATGGTGGAGGAACAGTTCTCCGTCCCAAAAGCGATGCGTGGCAACAGGCAAACGATTAGGTCGAGCAACAACTGAGAAACCCCCTGCCTCTGAAAGAAAATTAACCCATTGACGCCGTCATCCAGACACACGCCCGCCTGACAAGTGGTTCTTGGGAGGATGCAGCTCGCCCTTCGTGCGACGCGCCGAAGTCCTCACGGCGCTTCGCAAGGCTTGCCGCAAGCAACTCAATGTCCGGCTGGTCGATGAAACCCGGGCGTGCTCCGTCCCGGCGTTCTAGAGGTGCGAGGGTCTACGGTCGTACGATTGCGACCAGGCATGATATCGAGTACACCCCCTGCCCCCCCACCCCCCCCCCCCCCCCGCGCCCGCCCTCCGTCAGTCAGAAAAACGTTTGTCAGAAAGCAGGGCTACAACGTATATGTATGCGCAGGCAAGCCCTATACTACGGTAGCAAACGACGATAGGGCCCTCGACAATATTTTCAGAGATTCCTTCGTTAGGAGGCCGCGGGCAGTCGGAAAACCTTGACCGAGCTTTGACCGAAAATGTTACCCGCGTCGCAAAATGCGTCGGTGTAGGCCAAGCTGAAGCAGGAGCGGAAACAAAACTGTCCGCGAGAAGAGGATATTGGAGGGAGGCACTGGCACCGTCGACGTACAGAGTACGCCGTGAGCCTGCCAACCACAACACCACAGCCTCCGCACAAGACGGAGAGCGAGCGGGGGCGAGTGGGGGAGGGAAAGAGCAGTCGTCGGTTCCGTATCGAGCAATTCAGACTTCGGCCAAACCGGTGATTGGGTAGCAAACAACATATATATACCAGGTGTATGATACTTTCACATGGACGCCTGGTAGGCTTTTTCCATCAGGGACAACTTCCTAAAACGATTCCACGCTGTAACAAACAACCAGGAGGGAGGGAGTAACCTTCTTTTTGGTCAGAGGGCTTAATTTTCTACAGGGTGTCTTTCATATCCCGACCGCGGTTTGGAAAATCTCCACCTCATTTTATGGCGCCGAGAACAAGAGTACCACTCACTCTGCCTCCAAATAGATAGAAGGACCGTTTGTATCTTACTATTTATATGGAGGTACCCGGTTCTACAGTTTTTGCTTTGGGGGGGGGGGGGGGGGTATGGTGCCATGTTTTTCACTACCGCGTTTGGGCCACTCGACCGAGTGGCTCCGAAACCTCACAAGGCAAGTGGAGGGAACTGATGTTCCGTTGGTGCGCTCGTGACAAACAAACGTCATGGCGGCGGTCGGTGGCATGCGGCTAAACCAAGCGGGTTTTTTTTTCTCTCAAGACTGCGAGAGCGACCGAAAGACCGCTCACTCGGCCCAGTGCGCAGCAGGTAGCTTCCAGCGGCTGACGATACAGAGGGCAGCCACCGCGTGATCCCCTTGTGCCGTGCGTGGCACAGGTCAGATCGTTCTTATGTGTCGGTGCAGAGCTCGACAGGTACTACTGTTCTTAACAAAACTATACATATACACTGGATTAGGCGGGAACTGGCGCTACGACACCCCCGTTTTCGCTAGCGGCCGCTCAGGCGAGTGCCCATACGGACTTGGCTCAGAAGTTTACTTTTGAAAGAGGTTGTTCCCCGTGTCGTGAAAACACCATATATCTCACGAGAGCCCACGTAGCGCCAACAAATTTAAGAACGCGCACAGATCTCGCCGTAGCAGAGCTCGGGGGGGGGGTATAAACCCAACGCAGACAGGTGACCAGAGTCGGGCGCGGTTGAAGGTCACCAATCGGATGAGGGGAGGGTTCGGTTACACCCTACTATTACGAGGGGCCAAATAAAATAGGACGTACGGTGCACGTAAAAACCTGTATATTTCGCTTTTTTCGCTTGTCAGTATTTAGTCCTATTTACTACGGTCCCCCGTAACAGTAGTCTGGTTCGCCATACGTTATACTGCTGCTCGCATCGCTCCGCCCAAGGGGGACTGCGTTTTGGGACTGGGGTTAACTTGTATCTGATGCCTATATACACAAGTACTGCGCGTAGTTTCGCCGCTTCCTTTGGCAACGCTTCCTCTTTTCGTTTCTCTTGCGGCCCGACAATACGTATGCGGTTTAGTCCCGCGTTTTACTGAAGTGCACACACCGGATGCCTTGGGGACGGGGGAAGCTGTTAGAGACCCCGCCGCAGCCAAATACGCCACTGGAGTCGGCGCTGAAATGCTACCTCAGGCTTTTTCGTGCATATACCTCTAACTAAAAACCTCGGACGATCTCGGAGCGAAAGCGCGCACCGGTACATAATTTTGTCGGGGGGTTGGTTGGAAGTGCATCACTTGGACTGTGGAGGGAGTGCTCTCGTCACTTGTACCGCGTTTCCCCCCCCCGCTTCGCCAATAGTACTCTAGATGGGTTGCGGTGCCACATCCTTGAAAAGTGGTCTCCTTTGTTTTGCCCGTATGGACTTTGATGCGACGGTACACTGCCCTGTTTCTGCCACCACGCTTCTTGGGACATGTCGGTCTCCATCATGTTTCCTTGCGGTGGTGGGCATTCGTGGCGGTATTGATGGTGGTCTTGGTCGTGCCGTTGTTCGTCGTAAATTGTTGTTGCTGCTGTCGTTATCGCGGTTGGTTGCTGTTGCTGCTGAGGTTGTCGTCGTCGAGAAGGTGGTCGCCTTGCCGCCCCCGACGGCTTGACCTTTCTTCGAGATTTGTTTTACGAATCCGGATGACGTACAGGAGCATGAACGAAATTCACACATACATGGGAGCACAAGCAAAACGGGGGGTCTCAAACGGCAATGGGTAGCTCCTCCAGGTCAAGGAGCCCCGTCACTCAGTCAGTGAGAAATATGTCGGACGGGTTCTTCGCTAGGGGAAGGGGGGGTAGGCGCGGGGGAGGGGGGGGGGGGGTATGGTGCCCTTTTTTTCACTACCGCGTGAACGTCACCCGGACTCCAGCGGCTTTCACCTCACTTAAACGTCGGGACGCATCAAAACACGTTGTTGTGCCGCGGAGATGCGAACAACCCCATGGCGGTGGATATTGCGGGAAACGAGAAAGCTTGCGCGAAGACTTACGGACGAGACCTACGGCTGCCACGAAATGTGGTGGTCCCTCGGCCCGAGCTACCCCCACCGCCTTGAAGGATTGGGCAAATATACGACCCTCTCCTGCCGCAGCACCAGTCTCTGGCCGAAACGTGCCACGTAGGCAGCCCCATATCGTGGCACGTGTCAGAGTACAGGAGCCAGCGCGCTGGCTACCACTATCGTAAGCAGCTCGGACGTTTTATTTGTCTGCATGTGTATCGCCCACAAATAAAAAACGGTTGATTCGTTGCTGGGGTGAACGCCGTACACGCGCAGGGTGAGGTGCGGGGGGGTGGTGGAGGTGCTGCTCTTGCCCATAGAGGACGGACAGGGAGGAGGCGCTGGTCGCACAGGCTTCTGTCTGCGTTTCGCGGCGCCGTGTTCGACTGCTCTCGTGGCCTCATCCAAAAGTAAATCGTTTTGTCAAGGTAAAACCTCGGGCGTTGGGACGGGTCGGTTCACGGTGATTCGACGCGACGACTTGACCCGAGAAACGTTTCCGGTTGTCGACATCTGACCCGACCCGACCCGACCCGACCCGACCCGGCACGACACAACTGAACCCGACACGACACAACACGACACGACACGGCGCGACACAACACGACACGACACGGCCCGACACAGCCTGACACAGCCTGGCCCGACCCGACCCTGACACAGCCTGACCCGACCCGACCCGACCCGATTCGATTTGTGATGGAAGGACTTCGATGCTTCATTGTGAGGTATGAGGCATGCTTTTAACGATAGGGGTATACACGATTACTTGTCTGCCAAACTGTCACTGGGACTGACCGGGCTCCTTGGTCCGAAATTGCTGGAATACCAGCACAGCGGTTTGCACTGTTTCCCGTGATATACCAAGTCTATGAGATCGTGAATTGGGTTGCTGCTCGAGCGTTTCACAAAGCCGAATTTTGGGTTGAGCTTGTAATGGTATGGAGCTCCTAGCGTGAGAGTCCTGCCTCGGAAGGCAAAAAATACGTGGTACCCCCCACCGTAGCACGCCTCTTCTGTTTCGTGTTTTTCACCGCTATTGGAACACCCTCCCCTTGTTCTACTTCGTCGATGTGTTCAGGAAGGGCAGCATACACCGTGTTGGTTTTTATCAAGCGCAGCGGATGGTGCGGGGATGGAAGCCGTTGGACACGACATCAGAGCCCCTGAGACAGAGCAGCTCCGATACTCTCGACGGTCTCCGCACTCTATCTGCTGTCACGGGTAGCTCGGAGGCATTCGTCGCTTATCTCGACAAACAAAAGCTGCACGATCTCGGTGTCACAGCGCACGCAAACCAGGATGCGACGACGGGGAGTGGTCGAGGGTTATCAATCGATTGTTGCCGACACTCGGACGGGGAGAGGGAGTCTCTCGTGTCACCCCCTCCTCTGCTTGCCCTTCGCCATACCCTGTACCGATCGCGCGCGTCTCGTCCATTATCGCGGCACATCTATCAAGCTGCAACAAGTGTGGAGCAAGGACAGCAATCGAGGTACAGTAGGTAAATGTTACTCTATATTTCGAGTCACGGTTTTCCTTTTCGTTTGGGATTGCCTTGTTGGGTTTTCTTCTTACGGGGAGCGAGTGTTCATGTTTATGAGTGATCAACGTTCGAGCTCGTAGGTGCTGCACATCGTCTGATGGGAAACGCCATAACGCAAACAGTGCTAAGGTAGACGGGGGGGGGGGGGGGGCACTCGAGCAGTTTAGTGCCTACTCCCCGTTTGCGTCTGACGGGGCTACTTAGCCGAGAAGGCGTTGCTACGGCGAGGGGATTGTTTCTAAATTTTCGCAGGCTCCTAACATAAGGAGGTCTATAACTTACCCGATCAAAACTGATGGGGATTAGAGCCCTCTTGGCTTCTATCTTCGAAAGGTGGTGTACATGAGTGAGCAGCGTCGACCATCATGCTGCACCTCGTTCGAATGAAAACGCGATACCACAATGTTGAAAAAAAGAGCAACCCCAGGGCCCCAGGAGGTGCATCAACAAAACCATTGCGAAAGCCCAAGCGGCGTTTCCGGCGACGGTGGCCTGTAGTAGGTCTTCAGTCGACAAGCCCCCGTTTTCACAGCAGTTGGACACCCTTGCGGCAAAAAACCGTGCTACGTACTTACCCACTACTCTGCTTGGAATTTCCATTCATAGACGGTAGGGTTAGAGCACCTTGGGCGCGTTCTACGATAGGAGAAGCACATTTCCGCTAAAAAATACGTTTCCGAAGAATGACGGGGGTCCTTAACCCCATATCGTCGGAATATTCTCTCGAAATTTGACGCTTTCGTATACTTGGGCCATGGGATTATTCTGCGGGGTGCAAGCTGGATTTAGCGGATGCCAGTTTTCGGGTGTTGTATGGAGCCCCGCGAGTGATGATCCCCAGCCTTTCTTTGTTGAGGGTGAGCCTCTACTATAGAACGCCTCCTTGGCTGCCTGAGGGTCAGGGCTTACCTCCTTACGTGGAGGCCCGAAGCAGCGACCGAAACAATTGTTGTAGTTTTTGGCGTTGTTAACGGTCTACACGGCCCCGTGAGCACCTTTTATTGTCTGCGGCACCGGGATTAAGGAGCTGTACACTTTCACTAAGCTCCTCTCCGCTCGAACACCGGCTTTGGAAACGAAATCAAGCGTAAATAGCTCGTGTTGAGACTTGTAACGAGGAACACTGACGTCTTGTAAATGGAGGAGGGGTGATCTACAACTTGGTTGTCCGGACGTAGCATATTCCGCATCTACGCGTGGTTGTCGCTCACCCACCTCCCCCCGACCGCGCTCCACACACTCCTTGACCGGCGCATGTGCCCGACCCGACCTGGCCTCGTGGCACATGTTGTCGTCTGCCTCGTTGAGGCTTGAGATACCGACTGACCATAAAGCGAACGTAGAACCGAAATTAATGAAATACCTTTTTCGCGACAGAAATATGCAGACGCTCGGCAAAGTATTCGCACGAATTCGAAGCCATGACGGTTGACAGATACGCTCGACGAGGTGAAGATAACTCACACGTCGAAGGGATCGTAACGATAATATATATATATATATATACGTATACAGCAGTGTTCAGTCGTCTATATTCTAAACCGCCGTTATGCGATTTTCGTGCAAGATCTGTAAAGCGAAGACTCAACTCCCACAGGAGGCCTGTCCGAGACCATAAAGGTTGTACGGCCTCCACGAGGCAGCACGGCTCCCACGAGACGGTACGGCTCCCACGAGGCAGCATGACATCAAAGTCATGGCGCATATATATCAGGAATGAATACGTCCGCTCCGAAATATCTACAAGGTGAAGTATGGGAATCGATTTTCCATCCGAGTCGCGGAAAAAATGGAAGCTTAATTCCCCGAGACTAAGAACCTATGTAGTTCGTCCCCGGGATGTCGAACCCCTTGACGGTGGACTATCTCCACCGGCCTAGGTCGGAGAGATTAAAAAGACCGCCCCCCTCGCGTTCTGTTTTTCAGGGCCCCTCCTGGCTGCGTGGGCGTGATGTATCTGGATATGAATGGTATGTTTTCGGTCACCCCCCCACCTCCCCCCCCCCCCCCCCCTCCCCCCCCCCGCCACTGGAAAACTTGCCGGAAGGCTCACTCTCGTTATCCAGCACAGCCACCAATTCGATTGATGTTGATTACCCCTCCGAAGTGACGGCTACCGCTTTTTTAACGGGTATGTATCCAAATCAGACGCACGATTTACTTACGTGAGTGAATACTCCGTAGTGCCGGCAGAAAATGTCGGATAGCCTCACGATATGCGGTGCATCATCTAGATCCTCTCAGCTGCCGTTGTGATATTAAATTTAGCTGCGATATCTGTGTAAGTACAGATCCCATCTACCAGGTACTGCTGTTTAGGGAGTGTGTGTTCCGGTAGATCACGCAGGTGGCACAGCAGCTCCCACCCGGCAACATCTTCCAGGCCATACAGATGAGGACTACATATATATATATGCTTACGCCCTGAACAAAAAAGGTTAGATCGTGACGAGGGAACCGATGATTTATCCGAATGTGTGAAAGATTTCACGGTTTTCATCTTGCCCAGACAAAAAAACACGAAACATTCCGGTCCCCAGTAGTCAACATCCTTGGCAGTAGAGTATGCCCGCCGCCCCGTGTCGGAATGATCGAAGATTACATCGGTTTCTGCTTCGTCAATAGCCCTCTTGGCTGCATGTACGTTAATTTTTGGGCTCACACCTATGATACACACGCCCCATTGGGAAACTTACACGAACGTTCACTGCTCGTGATCCGGGGCATCCATCAATCTGGCTTCTAATAATTTACCCCCCGAAAATAAGACAACTACCGCGCCTAGCGGGCATCCGACACAGACGCACGGCTTTCTCGTGTCAAGGTGATGATGAGAGATTTATACGGGCATTCCAATGATATGCTTCACACGTCGGAGATATGACGGTATTGAAAAGCAGATAATCTACGGTACAGTGCAATAGGTTATATCCAGCCGTTGGAAGATACTGTGCAAGATCTGTACAGTACGTATCCAATCCAGGAAACGCTGTCCTACGTAGATCATGCAACGTATACAGGCAACATGAGCTACAGCAGTACATCATAAATATGAGGAAAACGGGCCATGAACAATCTACAACTTCGTCCCGAAATATAGGGACCACTTAAATACTAATAATTACCGCAAAAGGTCCTTATATGCGGAGACAGAGTGGCAAAGGTCCCGATGCGGGAAATGAATGTGTTGTCCGAGTCGCGATTTATTTTTTTGTTTTCTTGCCCTAGCTAACGAAACGAAACAGCGCAGCGCCCACATCGGCCGGTGTCGGAGAGATCGACCACGCTATCACATGGGTTTTTGTGGTTTTTTAGGGGCCGTCTTGGCCGCATGTACGAACACGATTTATTGGAATGCACATGGTATAATATGTGGCTCAACCCCCTCCCCGCCCACCGGGAAACTTACCGGAACGCTCACTCTGGTGATCCCACGCACTCATCATTTCCTCATATGTGACAGGTTCAACGATAGAGGCAACACATTTCCGCTAATTTGCTTTTTTTCTGAATGACGCCGCTTCTTGACCCAAAATCGTCGGCATGCTAGTGACCTTGTTCCGAAAAATGTTTTTTTTTTTGTACTCTTGGCCCATGGGGTTATTCATCGGAAAAACAATTCGATTTTTGCTTAGCCCTTTTAGAACCGCGGTCCCGTTTTGGGGACAAACTACCTAGGATTAGACTGCTTTGTCCCCAAAGCGGGACTGCGGTCCTAAAGGGGTGTGGAGCTCCTCATGTGAAGAGCCTCAGAAACATTGGGGGTGCACCTCTATTGTAGCATGCGTCTTGTTTCGATTTCGTCGTAGCCCTCGAAAATAGTAGCTCATGGCCCAAGTATGCAAATGCGTCATTTTTCGAAACATGACTGGCAGTCGGACGAGTATGGGTTAAGGAGCCCCGTCTATCAGAAGTCGTTTTAGCGGAAATAAGCTAGCTCTATCGTAGAACGCGTCACTACCGCGCTCAACGGGCATCAGAAACAAAAGCACGTATTACGTGTGTCGAGAGGATAGGCAAGTGGGATATATAGGGTATGCCCTGCAGTGGGGCATTCACGTTTTGGGGTCAAAGTGCTTCGAATTTCAGCGCTTTGGCGGGACTGCAGTCCTAAACGGATTAAATAGCCTAAACATATCGCGAAAAACGAGCTGTCGTAAATTGTGACTGGCCCGCCATCAGACATAAACTAACAGAGGAGCCTACCCTAAATGGAAAAAAAAAAAAAGAGTTGAGCGAGCTCGAGCCCTCTGCCAACCCATCCTCCGGAAGGTAGCATGAATATATGAGCATCAAAGGGTAAAAACCCGGTTGTCTCCACTTTAAGACGTAGCAGCGAGTACGCCTATTCCTCCGACCTATCTATCTTCGTCTGCTATCCAAATAAAAGCAAGGGTCTTCGGGTTTGGCGAACACTTTGCCGGTTCTGCTCAATGCGCAGGCAGGTGTGCGCAGTGGGGGTTGGAGCCGTATCGACCCCTCCCCCCGGCGATGTATCACCTCTCCATCTTACGTTCGCGCGCCGGCCGTATCCAGTTGGGGCAGACTCAATGGGTGCGCCCTTTAGACGTACCCGGGTATGTACCCGGGTATGCCGCAATGGGTGTAAAGTCCAAGGGATGAGCTCGGTAAGATGTGTACTCTAGATGTATCCGGTAGTTGCTAAGATTGGCACAGTTGGTGCTCCCATGGATACCCCAGTGTACACGCCCTACAAAGAGGTGCTCTAGGTATGCCAGAGTACCTGCCCGAGTACGACTAACAGTCACAGTTGGAGCCCAGGTACTCCATGGAGTGCATCCCCTTACTACGTGTACGCCAGGTGTACCCGAACGCGTGCTTATCGCACGTGGAATAACGCCTACTGTTTATGAGACCCCTCGCTCGAGGAGTTCCTCATACCTCGCCAAGAAACCGGCTTGGAGGACGAGTGCAGGCATAAAAACCGACGAAGGGTTCCGTTGACGGCACACGTACTTGTGGCGCGTTTACGGCAGAGGCAATAGCACCCACTCTTGCGAGGCTCCTTCCTCGATCGTGGAGGTTTACGCGATTTTGTACTTCACCCAAGAATTGATTTTTGAGAAAAAAAAAAGCGAAAACAAAAAGGCAAAACTCGACGAACGATCCCAAAGCTTATATAGGTACTATTGATACCCCATACAGGTACTATACCGCCACTGATATCGTGAGACCTTGGTGACATTCCAACGAGATTGAGTGAAGGGGCCCGAGGTCAGTCCCAACGGCACATTTTGGCTCGAAGAGGAATGCCTCTGTCGGAAACCACGCCTCTAGTGCAACACGAACGGGATATGTATTACGGGGGGACCATAGTTAACAGGACCAAATATTGGTAGTAAAAATGGTTAAAACATATACCAGGTACCTGGTAGGTTTTTTATGTATACCATAGGTCCTGTTAACTATGTCCCCCCGTAATATTAGTTTTACCTGGTAGTTTTCTAGCCTCCGTCTCAGTTAGTGCTCTCTCGGAAGCAACACGCGTCCGGTGTTTGCTCTCGGGGATGGTTGACATACCCAGACGTTCTACCTGGGTACTTGAGAGTTCGTACCCTGATAAGCATACAGCGGATGTGCCCCGGCACCCACCCGGCAATGGTTGCCGAACACCAGACAAGGTACCCCGGACCCCCCAGAATATATATAATCTATATATATATATATATACTTTACCAAGCGCACGCTTGAGCAACAACACCACACTGTTTTTCTCTTGAGGTTGGCCTGCGGGTGGAGCAGTGCAAGAGTACTGGTGCGCCTCCGGACACAGAAAACGCACTCCACGTGCCCCCGCTCATTCCTTGAAGCGAACAACGCAAACATGTCAAAGAAAATAAGACAACCGGTCACACCAACAACAGCTCTCTGGTATCATCCATCGTGCAATACCCCGCAGTTTTATCACGTAGGAATGATCACTCTCGAGCATTATCCCGCAAACCTCCCGTGCGGCAGTTATCCCGCAACCCGCCCTCAAGGAATGTTTTGGCCATCACAAAGACGGTCTGGGGACTTGATTGGGCGACGTATAGCCTAAGCACGGGGATTGGTGTACGTATGATACGTACGTACTTCCGTTCACGTTTGACGCAAGATCTAAAGGACGGGATTAATGAAAGGGGTCGATATTTGTCACCGAAGTATTTCCGCTACCGCAAATGAGAGGAAGAACGTATCGGGGCTATAAATGATGCCGCGAAATGACCGATTGTCAGCAAAGCTCGAAAGAACCGCAACCTAAAGACCGCGCAAGACGATTTCATTTTCGGCAGGGGATTGATACCTAACATGGCCGTCTACGGCGAATACGGGAGATGCGCGCCCTTTGAAGCTGATTTTTGTCAAGGGAGACAAAACCCCGATCTCAAGAACAGCCGAAACATTGCAAACATCATGTGAATTCGAGAACCGCGCAAGGACTGGAACCGGTAACGCTCACCCCTGAAGGTGTGAGATCGCTCCTAACGGGATGCAACAAAAAAGAAGAAAAGAAAAAGAAAACAAGTTTTCTATATCTACAGTGGAAGCGTGCACAACGCAGACCTCCAATCACATCCCATCCCGTGCGCGACGAGCCTCACCGACCACCAAAAGCATTTAGGGGCACCAACAAAATAACCTCATCAAATCCCTCAAGAGGAAAGTGTGTCACGAATAAAAACAAACAAAAGCGCTCGGCACCAGTAAAATAAAAACCAAACACGTAGCAGAACATCAACCTCCATCCCCTCCCCCCGCCCCCCTCCATCTCTCCCTCCCTCCCTCCCTCCCTCCCGCCCCCTCGGGGGTCGGGGGCATTCCAAAGACGTACGATAGCCGTCATCCGATCGTTGTTGATGATTTAATCTATTTGTAGTGTAACGTTCGTTGTCCCCAGTTGGCGTGCCGATAGCAGCCTCCCAGAAACAACAAGCGATGCTGTCTATACCAAACGCGCTTGAACCCCTGCCCCCACCCCCCCCCCCCTCCAGACTGAAGAAGCACAGGGAACCAACCAGCACGCACAAGGCCAGCCAATTCGGGAGGCGTATCATACCAGACGCCGTTAGCTACCGGCTTCGCCCCTGTGTCGCCTGTCCAGACGCGAACAATACAGCAAGGAGCAAGCTACACAGGCAACCAACACGCCTAAGTCGACAATAACCGGAGGGGGCAGGCAAGCCTCACGGCCTCGCACGTATTCCTCCGATCCGATTGGTCTACAAGGCTGTCAAAGAAGCAAGCCACCTCCGGACGCCGGCAAGGTCGACCGATCCAAATTGGTCTACACGGCTACTATAGAAGCGAGCCGGCTCTGGAGACCGTCATGCCAACCGCCCGATCCAACCGACCTTCTACACGGCGAGAACCAAGCCAACCGCGAAGATCAAGGCTACCCCCACAGTGTGGGTAGCAGCAGAGACGGCGAACCCCACACCGCTGGAAGCGGCAGAAGCTTCGTCAACCTCCTCCAAACCTGAAGGGGCTGCCGTCGTTGCCGCGCCCGGCGATTCTGTGGATGTTACACCTGTAGTTGGGGAGCCCGTCGGCACGCCGGAGGAGGCGTCCTCCACCAAGACGGAGTCCAAAGGCGCCGGAGAGGGACCGTCGAGCACGTCCGTACACGACGTGAAGCCGGCGCAACCGGTGGCATCTTCTAACGTGCACTCTGCCAGGGCAGTAAATTTTTCATTCGAGTAGTCGCACACGGTCTCTTCCACGACGCTGCACAGGTCGAATACCAAATCGTCGCAATCCACGGAAGACGTGGACCCGAAGCTTAGGGAGGACGCGGAGAGCGAGCGCAAGCTATCGATGCAGACGCTGCACACCTCGTCCGCGGCGCAGATGATGCTCTCCGTTGGGCAGCTGGTGCCGCTCGAAAGGGAGGAGGCGACGCGGGCATGGTTGATTGTGGCCCACAGACCCAGCAACGACGTGGCGCCGGCACGCGCACTCACGCGCCCACCCCTACGGCCCGTGCCCATGCCCGAGCGGTTGCTTCTGGCCTGCATCCCTTCTTTTCGATGAAAACAACCTTCAGGGCAGGGGAAGACGCGTGGGGGGTCGGCAGAGGGGGTGCGTGGCATGAAAAAACAAGATCAAGTGCGTGCGTACATACATACGTGGGTGGCACATTGTTACAGGCGGACCGAGTTGCTAGACGTGCACCAACCGCACACCGGCCGACGTGTGCTGCAAGCTAGATGCAGGCTGCTCGAAGCATGGGTTGTTGAGCGCAACATATTTCCGACTGCTGGGGCCCTTTTTTATCCTTTTCATAACTATTACGGGGGGCCATAGTAAATAGGACCTACCAGGTACGGTCTAGACAGAAACCTAGATATTTCACTATTTTTATCAACAATATTTGGTCATATTTACTATGGTGCCCCGTAGAATAGATTTCACAGGAACAAATATTCAAAGTATTACGGGGGACCATAGTTAATAGGACCAAATATTGTTAGTAAAAATGGGGAAATATATGGGGGTTCGTGTCTACCGTAGGTCCTATTTCGTAGAGTCCCCCGCAATAGTTTATCCTCGAACCGAGAGTGAAGTCCCGTAAACTGGCTACTACAACTTAAGGACGCATGTTGCGGTACTCGCAGAGGTTCACCATGTTTTTTCCCGAGGCTCCTCCTCTACGGAGCTCTATATAACTTTACCGATGACTGATCGTGTAGGGAAGTAAACCTGCCGCTCGATGGAAAACCCTATATTCCATGACCTACATCAAGTATGTATGAAACTTAAGAATGGGAATTCCATAGTAAACGCTCCAGCCAAAACCTGCTATTACGAGGGACCATAGTAAATAGGACCAATTTTTTCTATTAATTGTAAAAAAATAGGTAAATATATACGTGCACCTGCGTACCGTAGGTCGTATTTACTATGGCCTCCCGCAATACCTTCATGTGTGGCGCGTGTCGAAGGAACTTGTCAGTAACATCGCTGGAACACTATTGTTTAGTGTGTACTCGTCCTTAGATGGATTCCTGAAGGACACACGGGCCCGCGCAAAAGGCTGCCGCTGGGATTTTTGAGTTTTTTTTGTTTTTAAAGCCAGCGGTTTGGGTGAGATGTAGAGGAGCTCGTCAAGTTGAGAAACCCCAGCAAAAACAAAAAACGTACATGGGCGTACCGCCTATATCGTAGCGTTTTGCAGGCCGCGTAAAATGCTGCAATGGCCACGTTCAAAGGGAGGCAAAGCAAAACGGGGCAGCGCACTCCTACACGAGATGCGACAACCCGGAGACCTGGTGCCGTCCGCGACTTCATCTCCGAAAAAAAAGGGACGTTCTTTTGGTTTTTTCGTTTCGTTGCCGTGCCTTCTACCGGCGCGCCGCGCACGCAGGGAAATGCCACGGGTAGGAGGTGTGGCGCCGTTCAGTGTGTGCGTGGTCGCTTCGGACGGGGCTTGCTCGCGCAACCTCGCCGACGTTTCTATGCCCCACGCAGTTCTACAACACGTACCAGTCTGGGCTATAGCCGTGATAATGCGGAATTTAAGCGGAGACAACACACATGAATATTGCGAACGCTACACGTTTCTCGTGCGTGTACGTACCGGGCACGCATTACGCCCCAACAATGTCATATCACAGGTTACACGGTCATCCTTCAACTGGCGCCCGGTAACGACGCCGCAGAGGCGCAGAAAGCTGCTTATTCCCAAAGTGCGATACGTTTATCGTAGAACGCCTCGGACGTAAATACAAAGGAACGTTTCTCGTCTCGTCATATGATGGTGTCTAAAGTTTTTTTTTTTTTATCCTTGGGCGCATTGGCAAACAAAAGAAGCTCAAGCTCACCACACTTGCCACATTTAAAACGCGCGCCGCGTGTCAAGCTAACTCCGTAGCTCCCGTTGCAACAACAGAGCAGTGGCCCATATTTTTCCGCCCATGGCAGTACCAGGTATATACTGCTCTACGCACCAGGTACGAAATAAGAGTATCCTACCAGCCGGTAGCTGATTACTCGGGGGTCACAAAAGCGGTCTACTACTACCACTGCCGTGACCTTGGCTCACACAGGACCTGACCACGGATAACAACCGTGCCCCACAATAGACTTGTCTTCGTAATCCGCCACAGCAGTCAGCAGGAGGAGCATCATGTACCACACAGACACGCAGTCCGCTGTAACGCGAATAGCCCACCGAACTATTCCCGACGGCTTCAGTTAGCCGCCGCGAATCCTATCTATATCCCTAACTACCGGTATGGCGGTTACGAAGCACTGCCGCAGTACCGTGAAACACGTAAAATACTACCGCACCCCCTCAGACCAAGCATAAAGCTGGGTTTCTCGACAACTGGGAAATAAATAAACAAAAAAAAAACGGCAAGCGACGCGTCTGTCGAGAAAGACCTCAAACCAGATATTTTCCAAAGCCATCAATTCTCGATGTGTGTTGTCCCCCCCCCTTAAGGCATGGTTTTGAGGAAATCGGCTCTGATGTTCTCCCGAGGGGTGCGCGTTTGACTTGTAAGCATGTTATACACGTGACGTGTGCTAGGGGGGGGGGGGGGGGGGGGGGGTACCTGTACTGTCCTCCTAAGATGGGACGCGCGCTCGTTAGAGTATACACCTCGCCCCAAAACCGAATTTTCCCTGAGAGGGAGAGATAGATGGTAAGCGCCGCCTAAAACAACGAATTAGCAACGAATGTAAAACGTAAAAACCTACAGTAGTGGGAATGGCCATGTATTGTGGGGGGGGGGGGGGGGGGGGGTAATTTCCCTCAAATTGATTGGGAGGAAGCCACGACGCGTCAGCCACGAATAGTCTCGACCCAAACTACTGTACCCCCCCTCTATAGCCGTAGCATGCCTAAAGAGCGATGCCTACGTACGGTGAAAGGGTGGTGCACTGCTGTACATGTTTTAGGTCCTCGCTTGGCGAGCTCAACATACCACCCGAAAACACGCCTCCATAAGAAGGCTGTTCGTCGTAATCTTCTCCACCAACGTGTTGTTTCCTGTATAGCCCTCGAAACGAAAATGAGAAAAAAAAAAAAAAAGAGTGTCATACAGACCAGTATTCTGATACGAGATGGAGCTTACCCGGCCAGAAAACGTGGGGCCTAAACCATGCCGTGAGATGAGTCTCAAGTTCAGCCCTTCCGACTGATGCTACAGGGGGGGGGCGGAGGGGGGGGGGGGGGGGGGGGGTGACTCCATGCTTTCACTACAGCGGTCGAGCTCGGGGCGAGTGGCTTTCAACCCATCGCTCGAAACATGCAACTTGCTGGCGGAGAGGAACGAAATGGGTTCCATGATGGAGGTGCGTATCGCGAAACCCAAAGGCTTGTTAAAAACTTCATCAAAGAACCACAAAGGAGCCGAGGGTACGCATTGAAATAACAATCCGGAGGCGTTTTTACGATAGAGGTTCACTCTAACTTTTCTGAGGCCCTTCACTTAAGAGAGCTCCATACCTCGTCCGAAAACTGACTTTATTGAAAATAAAATTGCATCCCGATGAATAATTCCATGGCCCAAGTATACAAAAATGAAATTTTTCGAAGGAAGACTGTTGGCATTCCGACCTTTTTGGGTTGGGGAACCCCGTCATTAAGAAAACATTTTAGCGCAGTAGGAACCCCGCCATTCACCTCTATTATATCGTAGAACGCGTCTTCGGCCGAGTGGCTATGAGCCCCGCTGAAAACCAAGGACCACACCGTGAAAGTTATACCCCCCCCCCCCCCTACCGTAGCTCCGGTCGTTTAGCAAAACACAAAAAAACGGCTTGTATTATCGCATTCGGACGGCTGATTACCGCATCCGGACGGCTTATTACCGCATCCGGACGATTTATTACCGCATCCGGACGACTTATTACCGCATCCGGACTGCTTGTTACCGCATCCGAACGGTTTATTGCCGTACCCGAACTGCTTATTACCGCATCCGGACAATTTATTACAGCATCCGGACGGATGATTGCCGCATACGGACGGCTGTTTACCGCATCCGGACGGCTTATTACCGCATCCGGACGATTTATTACCGCATCCGGACGGCTTGTTACCGCATCCGGACGGTTTATTGCCGTACCCGAACTGCTTATTACCGCATCCGGACAATTTATTACCGCATCCGGACGGATTATTACCGCACCCGGAAGCGTGCGACGACAGGGGCAGGACTTGATTTTTGCCTTGACGAGGCATGAATGTACTGTTTGCATCTACTGTAGGCCAAGGAGGCGTTGTACGATAGAGTTTCACCTCAAAAATTCCGAGGCTCCTCACTTGAGGAGCCCCATACCTCTTCCGAAAACTGACCTCAGCAAAAATCAACTAGCTTCCCGATGAAAAATCCCATGGCCCAAGTATACGAAAACGTCATTTTTCGAAAAAAAGATTTGACGTTCCGACGAGTTTGGGTTAAGGAGGCCCGTCTTTCAGAAACAAAAAAAGCGGAAATGTGCCACCTCTATCGCAGAAAGCGTCCAAGGGGGTTTTACTTACCGAGGCTGCACTTCCATCTTGACCAAAATCAACGCTTGGGTGAGGTATAGATAAAGTGCCTCAAATGAGAAGCCTAACGAAAAACAGCACCTCTACTGTGCGCCATGCGTCAATAGTCGCAAGACACCCGTATGTAGTAGCTCATGGGATAGCGTATCCAGATATATGTGTTGATAGATTGAAATTATATTCGGTGGGTGCCAATGATATGTTGATAGGGTTAGGGTAGCTCATGGGCATGGCATATCGGGGTTTGCGTCCGGCGTTTCTCTCAACACAACGGGGGTCGGGTTCGGTACGGCGGGAGAGACCCCCAAGGTAAGGAGGCTCTGGCAGTTCCACGCCCCGAACATACCGTGATATATCTCTAAATCTATCTACAGATAGATCATTCAGTTCATCACCTGCCGTTGTGAGATGAGTTGTGCAGGATCCGCACACGGGGACAGATACACCTCAGAAAAAATATTTCTACGTATAGCTCATGTGCAGATTGTAGCTGTGCCCCACCCGGCAAAGCGAGGTACCGTAGTACAGATCATGCCAGATCGCGAATAGATCATCTCTCTGCCTTCAAAGTACCCAGATCGATCTCGTTATCAACCGGGAGTCCATCGATTATGCGTCCGAGCTGTGGATGATTGTAATACGGGGATATTTTTTTTGCACCCATTATTAACGTAGTAAATAGGACCTATGGTCAACGCAAAAACCTATATATTCACAGTTTTTTATTCACAATATGTGGTCCTATTTACTATGGTCCCCCGTAATGGTACCGTGGCACGGGTCCATAGGCCTACAGCAGTAGCGGTGTCTCGATAGTGCCGGTCGAGAGGTGTCAGCCGCCCGCTTTAGTGCCTGGAGAGTCGCGCTTGGCACAGATGGGATCAAGCAGCGTGGTGGTGTGCGTGCGGAGTAGTTTGTGCCGATTGCCGGTAATACAGTGCCGGTATTGTTGGGCTGGCGCACATATACCGGCATTATGGGCGAATACCTACCGTATCGAACAATCCAGCAAGGATGGCGTCCGTCCGCAGACGTAACCCTCGCACAGATGGCCGGGGGCCGGCCCCTCCCTCCCTCGATGTGTGTATGGCTTGTCAAATCCTTGTGGAGACGTTGGACAGGACAGTTCAGCACACCATTATTAGGTTTGCCAAATTCGAAGGTGGTCGACACTTTGAGAATTTTTGCTAGCACTGTGCACTGTATATCCGCAATGTCTTTTGTTACGCCCAACAAACGGTGTGCAAGGGGGAGGGCCCGGCCACTCGTGCGTTGTTGCTTTCTTAGGAACGGCTCGACCGTTTCGCTGCGTCCTGGTATTATTGCCTCGTCCGCCTGCCCACCGGGGGGAGCGGGGGGGGGGGGGGGGGGGGGGGCGTACCCATAGGACATGAACAGCCGTGGTCGTAGAACTATAATCCTTGCCATCCCTGTATACAATGCCGGCAAAGTGCACGTCGGGGTTTCCCCGACCAGGCACATATTGCTTGTTGCCACAAGCGCGAAGCACCCTGAGGTGTTCGGTGAGTCGCATGAAGGGTGAGCTACATCCTCCCGAGAACCGCTCGAGAGGCGGGCTTCCTCGCATATGGATCGACACCGTCGAATTAATTATTCGTTTTCCGGTGTGGCCACTTCTAGAAACAGCGGTGGGTGTACTGTGCAACTGTGCCTTATCATATACACACCGCTGTATACGAGAATCCTCGAGTGAGCAGTTGAGGGTTTTCACCCGCACAAACGATATTTCGACCCCCGGCCATCGTGAACACTGCAGTAGAAGCAACCTCAAAAACGGCACACCATCGGTTGTCTGGATCACGCAAGTAATTGGTGGGCGTTTTACAACGTTCCTACCAACCGGCACCAACCCGATCTACAATAGATATATGTTAATACACTTCGTATGACCTATGTAATCAGCAGAGCTATACCTAAAAGGGGCCGCATTGTTGACCAACAATTAACAAGTATTATCTATTGACACCTTCCACATGTAAGGTCAATAGATTCTACTCTCTCGTTTATTGGTGAACGGCATGATCGGAACAAGCCCCGCGTATTCTCAGATGGCGTACGGAACAATTACAATATATACTGCACTGCATAGGTCTGTGACCACGCAATTAGTATATCTCTAGGATAACGAATCAGGAAGGATACTGGGTGTATTTTGGGGTAGACAGGGTGGTTTGACGTGAAGACAACACACACATACTGTATACCTGGAATACACCAGGGCGGGGGTGGGGGTACCCATTTGTTGATGGCCTCAGACATTTGACCGTTGACCACTCATCCCTTTCGAGACGACCCGGGGGGGGAGAGGAGGGGGCGGGAGGTACCCCTTTCTTGGTTGCCTTACGTGGTGGTTTGACCATTGATCGCGCCTCTCGGCGGGGGCGGGGGGGGGGGGAGGGGGGGGTGACAATAATGTCGTGGTGGCCTCCGACCGCAATTCGATGTACCAGTACCAGGTAGGTGTTCCGCCCGGAAGCAACGACAATGGGTGCTGGGCGCAGAACCATCCAGAGCCAGGAAGGCCCAAATACCCCGAAAACACCGCTCTGGGCGAAAACATGAGGAACGGCCAAGGATTGATATGATAACTGTACGGTCCTAATATTTCCGCCTTGTCTGATGCCTCTTACGATCGACGCAGGACGCACGCAACCAACGGTAGGGGTTGGCTGGTGCGTGCCCGGGGGGGGAGGGGGTGAGGGTGGTCAGACGCGTGCTACATGAAACAGGGGAAGCAATCCCAGGCGAAATATTTTCTGACCGATCTGAGGCTTCTCGACTTAGTAACTATACGTACGTAATCGTACCCAGCGTCGTTTTGTTTTTTGTCTACTAATATTGTTCATGTGTATTTTACACCTCGGATTTTCAGCACGCGCTCGAACGTGGTACCGTTGGCTGCAGTACGGCGGGCCTTGTAGGGCATGATAATATATATATATATATAATATATATACATATATACATATATTCGGGGTATTTAAGCGTGCGCATGCTCTGGGAGATTCGTGGAGGTGATATGTACTTGTATGGAGCTCTGCACAAGGGAAGAAGGAGCCTCAAAACATATGAGGTGCGCTCCTATTGTTGCATGCGTCGGACGGCAGCCGATCGTCAGATGCCCCGAAGCATTTTCAGCAACGGACATAAAGTATCACACTGGGGATGACGTATTAACAGCAAACCCCCGCACACGAAACCGAAGAGCTGAGTTTCTGGACCACGGGGAGAAAGCAAAACGCCGAGCGGTGCGTCTATGAAAACACCCCGGCGAGATGTCCCGAAAAGCCGCTGCATATCTCGACAAGACCTTCCCAAAAGCGGTTACATCTCGACAAGACCTTCCCGAAAGCGGTTACATCTCGACAAGACCTTCCGATAGCCGCTACATCTCGACCAAGACTTTCCCAAAGCCGCGGTGTCCGTTTTGTGCGCCGACCCATGCTCTTGAGAAAACCCTCTCTGAGGCGCATCCCAGGATGTGTGGGGTATGGTCACCCGTGTGTTATACGGCAGATGCCAGGTAAAAGCTGAGACAAACGGGAGTTAAATGTCCCCACCACTCCCACCTAGCGACGGGGTATATCCGTTTCCCCTTGGAGTGTTTGCCGCCTGCATATTACGAAGACTTTGTACTGCTGTATTGGACATATTCCATCCGCCCACGGATTTCGCTGCTGCTGGTATTCAACAGAAGAAGCGTGTATCGCCTACTTCTCATAGTAGACCTGCTAACGGTGGCCGAATGATGCACCTTCCCCGAAAATAATCCGCCCGCTAACGAAATACTTGTGCTGCCACCCGGCGTTTGTACAGGAAGGAAACTACCGCCGTCTCGCCTGTTCGCAGGCCTGTTCGTAGTGGTCTATGGTGCGTCGTTTTCTCGATCTATGTATCCGTTGATGCTCCTTCGGTGCGTCCTATATGGTAGAGTTCCTCCGCGTGCAACACTACGGCGGTTAACTGCTTGGCCGTGACGCCCCTTCTCCCCTCCGATGAGAGTGCGGTGACTGGCGTTGGGATTAGGGAGCTGAGGTGAGTCATACCTGGTAGCTGGTACCAGGTATTCGATGGTACTGTGAGTGATCAGATCTGTCGCTGGTGATAGCACAAGTATGGTGGGCGTGAATGTGAGACTCGTTTGGGTATTTCCATCAAAACGTAAGACAGAAGACTCGTTTGGGTATTTCCATCAACAACCCCAACAATCCCTTTTACATTCTGGCCTGAGTGGTGCATACTATATATTTTTATTATATATATTTATATATATATATATCCCTTCATATTTCGGCCTGAGTGGTGCATACTATATTTTTATATATATATATTTATATATATATATATATATATGTTTTAAGCATCACTTTCACTTTCCAGCTTAACTCGTAGGAGGTTTTACCCTGAGCGGTCTTCTTCTGGACAAGCCGTGGTCACAGGTGTCGTCCCTTTTCTCCCCCGGTACGTGCCTCCATTTTTCGTCGCACATAGGGTTCAGCGTTCCCACTGCTCGTCGATTATCGTCGAATGTACCTGGTAGCTAACTCACGATTTCGCGTTTTCCGCTAATCAATGTTTTATGCGAGAAAAAGCCCCTTCGTAAGAGCATGCGCTCGGTGATACTTGAACCCGCGAAGTTGATCTTGCTTATTAGTAGGCACGCGGACCACACACGGAGCCACCGGGGACGCCGGCTGGTGCATCATTACACACATCTATACACGACGTCATCGAGCAAGTTCGTCTCATGCGCTAGGTGTCTCTTTGAGGCAATACCGCCTCTCCCGCCTCCCGCCACTGCAGCGCTGGTGCAGCCACGTACCTCGTCTCGAATCTACGTTCCCTTGGTGTTTTTTTCTCCTCCTTCTTCTTCTTCCTTTAGTTTCGGAGAATGCTTACGAGATACTTCATGAGGTGGCTTACGATAGAGGCTCACGCTAATATTCCTGAGAGGGGTACTACGCGGCATTATTACCTTTCGGCCGAACTCACTCGTTGTGGCCGACGGGGCTTCCCCGTCAACCACTGAAACCCGGGGGCTCACCAACCGGTAAATATTTTCAATCGGTAGTCGTGCTATGCAGCGTTACTATGTGGCTTCGTTGGCTGTGGGGCGCTTGCCATTCATCTAGAAGAAAAGTGAGTTTTTCGGCTATAGGTGTAGAGCTCTTGAACTTAGGAGCCTGACAAAAAAAAATGCCAACTCCTCCTATATACCGTAGCAGGCCTCGATGGCAACCGCAGCAACAACAGACAAAAAAGCCCCACACCTCAAACGGCTCGGATGTTCACGCCCATGCGTTTCGTTCGCGAGATATGGGTAGAGAGGCAGATTATAGAGACGATTTCTTCCCGACGTCATTTTTTCTAAGAAGGTCTGATCTACTCATCACGTTTGCAATACGATCTACTCTTTCCTGTCTACATATGCCACATATCTTTGAGGACATGATTTTCGCCCGGTGGGATCTGTTTTGACACAGATTATCAGCACTACACGGAAAAACAACGGTACTATATACCAGGTACGTACCTGGTATTCTAGGGGGGGGGCGGGAGGTGTGTGCTCCTTCTCTCAGGAGACTGGACGACCATGTATACCCACTTTCAGGTCGGAAATAACGCCTCCGTGTCAACTCTGGCATGGGCATTAACTAGGACCGCAGCCCCGTTTAGGGGGAAAACTACTTGAATTTTGAGTGGTTTGTCCCTAGAGCGGGACTGCAGTCTTAAAAGGGTTACGCGCATCTTGAACCCCCGCGGTCATGATCAGGGTGGGCACAGTAGTACATACAATTTCCTAGGCATTATTATCATCATGCTTGCCATCCGACAATGTGCAGCATGAGCTCCAACGTCGATCACTCAAAGTATTCCTCGAACGAAAAATCCCCGGAAACAAAGGACACCTGTGCACGAAGCCTATCTACCTTCTATGTCTGCTCCCCACTATATTTTATCTACGATACTCTACGTGTGTTGTCTTTGCTCCATTCGCAATCAGCATCCACGCGTTTTCGAGGGACACGGTGCACAAGCCACTGTAGCGCCACTACTGTAATTTTTTATTCAACGATCGCGCTTGTATGGGAGAGCGTAGTAAAGTCAGAACCAAATGCAGTAAGTTTGATAAACAAATACTGCAATAGAGAGGTTTTTGTGTGTACCATGGGTCCTAATTACTGCGGTCCGCCCGGTAACAGATGTGCTACTGTTGTACCACTGGGTCAGACGCATTCTACTAAAGAGGTGGCACGTTTCCGCTAGAGTATTTTCGGAATGACGGGGTTCCTTGGCCCAAAGCCCTCGGCATACCGATCTTGTTACGAAAAACGACCCATTTTGTTTTACTCGGGCCATGAGATTATTCTTCGGGATGTATTTTGATCATTGCTCAAAGTATGTTTTTGGGTGAGGTACGAGTATGGAGCTCCTTAACCCCTTTTTTAGGACCGCAGTACCGTTTCAGGGACAAAGTACTTGAAACTTGAATGTGTGTATCCCGAAGACGGGACTGCGGTTCAAAAAGGGTTATGTGAGGAGCCTCAGAAAAAATCAGGGTGAAAGCTCTACCGTAGAACGCCTCGTCATGATCAGTCCGGTGTGTGGAAGAAGCACACCCGAGGTGTGTGCTATATACCGCAGAGGTATAGCACCTTTTTTGTCGCCAAAGTATAACCCCGACCGATCGGGCTTCTCAAACCCATACGAGTATTGTTGCCGCATATCGTACCAAGAGTTTTTTGTTTTTTGTTTTTTTTTCGTGTTGTTTTTCCTACAACTCACGGCAGGCTTCGGTGTACTTGCTCCGCACTTTCGGAATCGATGTCCTGTTTAAGGGGGGGAAACTACTCAGAATTAGAGTGGTTCGTCCCCAAATCGGGAATGCGGTTCTAAAAGGGTGTACTTAAGCTCACCGGGTGGCGGCTTCACAGTAGCTCTTTCTTCTTCTCACGATCATTTTTTTGGGTTCAGATATTAAGCTCCCTCGTTGACCCTTTTAGGGCCGCCGCAGTGCCCGCTTCGGGGGCAAACTGCTCGGAATTAGAGTGGCTGTGGGAGAGGGAGTGCGGTGGCGCTGAAGGGGTTGAGGGCGAGTCTTGGATTCTCAGAAAATTTTGAGTGCTGCCTCCACCGTACTCGCAGCATGGCTCACCCGTCAGTCAAGCGAGACGCCTGTTGCCTCGACCGTGTTAGGACTGCAGTCCTGTTTTGGGGACAAAATTCTCAGAATTGGAGATGTATGTGCCCAAGTCGGGACTGCAGTCCAAACAGGTTGAGGTACCTAGGTAGGGGTGCGCCTGCTTTTTCCTTGAGCCTCATCACTTGAGGATATCTACAGTAGTGTCGCCCCGGTGGTTCAAGTGGTTAACCTCGAATTCTACTTGTTTGAGTCCTGGGTTCGAGCCCTAGGAGGGTCGGACTTTGACTTTATTTGCAAAAATAAAAAAAGGGATTCAATTGTTGAGAGCGCCTTGCAGCGTGGGTAGGCACAATTCGATGCGAGTCGACGAGGGAAGAAAAGGCTGAAATCTTCTCGCGATAAAAAAAATGAAGGCACGTACCGTAGCGGGAAGGGGGGAGAAGAGCCTGCTATGTGACCCCGGATCTGAGTTACGAGTTGGAAGGAGAGAGAGAAGAAGATGTGCGAAGATAATGAATGGGATGGGGAAAAAAAAAAAAAAAAAAAAAAAAAAAGATCGCACCCACAGACTGTCCTTAGCAAGGTGGAGGCACGCTCTAAACCCGACGAGCAAATGCATGGCACAGGTCTGGCAACGAAAACGGCTGCAAAAAACTCACAAACGACGCTTGGTACGTACCTCGCACGTGTTAATAGTTCTTCCAGAAGCCCCATCGATCGGAAAGTGTTCGGCCCAACAATGCTAACCCCATTAATATTATTATGCTTGCCTTCCGACAATGTGCAGCATGAGCTTTAATATTGACAACTCAAAAACATCATTTTACTACTGATATTGATATCAAACGGTGCCTATATTGACGGCCAGAGCCGTGGTATCTCGGTATTTCGCAACAACGCGAAGCGATCCGGCAGGGGTTTTGTTTCCGTTTCTTAAGTCACCTAGCCACGAAATCTGCGGTTCGCTGTCGACGCAATTATCGTCAAAGGCTTTATTTACCCAATCGGGGCTTGCCTCAAACCACTGGAGGAATTCAACGATGATAGAGGGAAGTAGAAGAAGGAAGGTAGATAGACCTTGTGCAGTGTTTCGCTTGGTTTATGGGTACTTCTTCTTTCAGGAATGTGCCTACTAATACGATACCGCTGAGAGTGGCATGAGTTTCAACGAAACACTCAATCCTCACCGCAGCTGGTGCTGCTTTTTGTTCAAGTTTTGTAATTGTATACCTGGCATGCAATATATCCAATGCATCGTTTTCACAGCCAACCCCACACCGGGGAATCTGATGTCGACGTTGCGCTCACTTTTGACCCTGTTATTACAGGGGATCATGGTAAATAGGACCAAATATTGTTAGTAAAAATACGTCAATATATAGGTTTTTGTGTGTACCGTAGGTCCTATTAACTATGGTCCCCCGTGATAGTACCACAGTGTAGGTATAGAGACACATTTCCTGGTCTAATTCCTATTATTGCAGGGGGCCATAATAAATAGGACCAAATATTGTTCGTAACAATAGCTAAATATATACCCTGGCACCAGGTACCTGGTGGTCTTTTGTGCATAACGTAGGTCTTGTTTAATATGGTCCCCCGCAGTAGTCTGCCCCCGAAACGGAAGCACCGTTCTGGAGGCGGTATTTTTCTTCCTTGAAATCTAACCCCGTCATGACAAAAAAAAACTACTATTAATATTACGGGGGACCATAGTTAATAGCACCTATGGTATACACAAAAACCTATATATTTACCTATTTTTACTCGCAATATTTGTTCCCATTTACGATGGCCCCCCGTAATACTGCTGTCCGACGTATAAGTATTGTGCTTGGCCTCCGACAATGTGCAACATGAGCTTTAGCGTTGATCACTCGGAACATTCCTGAAAAAATCAAAACCCCGTGGAAACAAAAGGAAACCTATGCACAAGGTCTATCTAATAGCTACCTGCATTAATATTGCACGGCACTTGCGTGTAAGAAACATCTCGTTGGGGTTAATAGAAAAAACGAATCATCCCATGGTGGAAGCTGCACTTACTTCTCGGCTCGACTTTTGATGCTGACCGGTTGAGGGTCGCCTTTCGAGTGAGCGATGCCTTTTGCGGGGTGGCTTATCTCTACTGCTTGTAAGACCGGAGTGTTTTGTCTTCAAGAATTCTAGTACCCTGCCGTGGCGCATGGGAAAGTCCCCGAGTAAAAATTGGGTCGCGCGAAGGAAGCTCTTCGAAGCTGTCATGATTCTGCGGTGGGCGACATACATGCTGACCTCCTCCTGTGAGAGGCTCAGAAAGAGAGCCACCACCACCCCTCGTAGCGTGTGGCACTGCTCAAGCGGTTTGGGCGTATACCACACCTTGCATAAACTTCGATTTCACTGGACTACTGGGTCTGCAGTGGTGTCGGATAGATTGTTCACTTGTTGTCACATAATCGGTTTCGGGGGCTGTCAAAGAGAGACCACTCGGAAGCACAACGAGACAGCAGTTAGTTCCCGAAATTCGGAGACATACTAAGTTCAACTGTTTTTTGCTGTCCTGCTGCCACGCAAGCGGGGTTGAAATGACAGATGCCACCTCCAAAACCGGGAAGAAGCGATACAGGCGTCGTATTCATAGCAGCACGCGAGCAGTTACAAACGAGCCGGTTTTTTTTTTTGGGGGGGGGGCAACGTGTTGACCCTCCCAATGCTTCGTCTGAAGTAGTTTGAGGGGGGGGGGGGGGGGGGGGGGACTTGGTCCTCTCGCCCGGCTGGGTGGAAAAGGGCCAGGAGAAATTAAAGTAGATCAAGGAGGCCCATCTAGTTTTGGTACGTACAGCACTCGTCGACCGTTGTCAACATCGTCACACGCCATTGCTTCTCGTGGTTCGGACTTTGTGGTGCTTGGTCACCTTTTTGCTTATTTTCAACTCAAGCCACTTTCAGGTGGATCCCCTTCAGGTTGTGGTAGTGGCTTAAAAATCACGGGGGGGGTCGTCGCAAGTTGAAAAAGGGGGGGGAACATCATGTGGCGTTCCTGTGTATGTTAAGGACGGGATCGGCTCCACAATGTGTGGTTTGAATAAGTGATTTCACTTGAAAATGTACTGCTGCTGTAGTAACGAGTTTGCATCTTCTCCTCCCAGTGAGTGGCGAACACTGCACACACGCAAACACGAAAACACCGTGGCTGTCGCAAAAAAACAGAGCGACGCTTGACGCTTGGGTGCTGCTGCACTGCTGGTGCTGCTGCTCATGCTGCTGCTGCTGCTGGTGGTGGTGCTGCTGCTAATGCTGCCGCAGTACGGATGTACTGCTGTATGGTACCGCTGCTGTCTTGGTGGAAGAAGTGTATCCCGAGGCTGCGCGTTGCCTTGTATAAATCCGAGGGAATGTGGTTGAATATTGTCCTGCCCTCCGCCAATACACCGCTCGTTGCGACTACCGGTATGTGTGCGTTTCGATTACTTTGGAATCCAGGAATGATGGCATACACACGCAAACACGCCGAAACACTGTCTGTCGCCGTCAAGAAGGGAAGAGCCTGATGCGCTACTGTTTTTTTTACTGTGGCTGCCGCGGTGCGCGGAGCATGAGAGCTGGAAGGACCGTGTGGTGCAGCATCAGAGCAAAAATCTCAACAACCATGTTGAATTAGGAGGTTTGCCTCGTCTGGCAGGCTCTGGCTAGAGGCGGAAACATGTCCCGTACGTGGACACTTTGCTGGGTTTTCGCGGCTTTGAACCCCCGAGCACGAACCATGGATCTTGGTTGAGGCCCAAACTTCAGCCGTGTGTGCACGCGGGCCCCCTGCGTGTCCCGCGTCCGAGAGCACGAAGAACTACACCCAGCCGGAGGAGAAAAGTATAAGTAAAGGAATGCCGGGGGAGAAAGTCAATTTTGATGCCTATCACTCTCGGCGTAAATACGGGGACGGTTTAGGCACCAACATGGACACCGAAAGGACCTTATATTCACACCCGGTGTATTCGTAGCAGTCGCCATTGACAGGAAACTCGCACCAGTAGAATGTTTTCAACTAACTGCCGTCGACTTGTGTGTGTGTGCGTGCGTTGGGTGTTGGTGAGAAACGATGAACAAACTCAACAAATAATGCAATTTTTCGGATATCGTCAAGATCGTACGTAGATCTACCTCACCGCGGTTGGTTTCTAGAGGGGGGGAAACGCTATTATTAGAACAGGGCGGTCGAAACTCGAAACATCTCGTATCTAAATAACAACAACCGATACCAGGCAAGCTATGTATTATTATACCTGGTAGTACAGTTAGTCAGTAGTCGTATACATTACGACCAACTATTATGATTATTTATCTTGCCATCCGACAATGTGCAGCATGATCTTCAACATGGATCACTCGTAACTTTCCCGAAAGAAGAAAACCTCGGAAATAAAAGGAAACCCATGCACCAGCTATCACGGGAAAAACCAACTACCTGGTACAATACTACCAGGTACAGCTGTAATAATAGGGGGAAATATTTCTGGGCTCCAGGAACTGAGTTTTTTGGGCCGAATACGTAGACTCGTTTTACTCGGCGGGGCAGTCAAAAACAACGGTACTCCCGAGAATGCTCCCCGGAGTGTTCGGAGAGCTTTTTTGAACAGCTCTCCGTTTCTTCAGGGTCCCTATTATTAATAATAGTTTGATTTTTTGGAGCAGACAATCAGTTTTACGTGGAGGGTCACAAAAACGAGATCGTCAAAACTGGGGGCCAGAGATAAATGGATCTTGTTAAATGTGTGGTGAAACATCGTGATGTTTTCAGAACTGGCAACATGGACGAACAGTCAAACCACGACTCCGGAGAGACGAAAATCAGTCCTCAAGAAAGAAGCTTCTTGGAAATTTATGGGGGGGGGGAGGCACCCTGAGGAGTCTGCCGGTGTTTTTTGAAGAAAACGCGAGTCTGCGGCGAAAACAAAAAAACAGTTCTTAGTAGATAGAGCTCTTGAAAAAAAAAAAAAAAACTAAAGTAGTTGGGGCTGTGAATATTTCGCTAAACATACGCGTGGTAAGTCGGCCCTGTACTACAGAGTAAAGAGGGATCGCCCGGGCAGTACAGCTGCCTGCGGCGCGGTACAGCAGTAATTACGTGTTCGGTAATTCGAGGTGCTGCAATTTCGCGAGGAGTTCTACCTCTGTCCCTTGACTGATATTTGTGGCTCGACCGCGAGCCCGACTCCCGTTTTGTTTTTCAAGGGAGAAGAAGTCAAGGCAGTTTAATGCACCCGTTTATTTTGGGACGGCAGTGCACTCCGGTGATCATAGGGACAACAACAGTTGAAAAATATTGCCTTGTTTAGGTTTCTGTCCACTGCAGCACCACCGCATGCGGTAACGAAAGGATTGAAAGGTGGCTTGTAATTGTAGTTCGCTACCCGTCGAATAAAACAAGCCGTCAAGCCCAGGCAGGGCAGGTCTTAGGTTAAAACGCTTCTAAGGACCGCAGCCCCGTTTCGTGGACAAAGTTCTGAGAAGTTGAGTGGCTTGCTACCAAAAACGGGTCTGCGGTTCGTCCTGAGAGGGTTAATCACGGCCCTGCCTATGGTCATACCGGGCAGTCGTGGACACGTGGTATACGGGAACTACTTGGAGGAGGAGCCTTCAGGCGTACACCATGCGTGCGCATGACATCATAGCACACATTCCCTCGCATCGTGCGAGCAAGTAACACCACAACGATCGTATAAACATATATCGCACGAGGGTATTACTACGTAGGGTCGAGTAATATTCTCCCACCGACAAGTTTGATTGCCCCACCTGTGCACGAGACTAGTAAGGCTGGGGTTAGAGTAAGGTTCAAGCACACCTCAGCTAGGCTTCAATAGATAAGGCTGCGCGGTTTGTAGTAGTAGTTGGGTGGCGACTACCACCGTGGGCCAACGAAGTGGCATAGTAATAGGCCTGCGAGTAAGGCACAACTTGGCTGTGGCTGGACTATACACGCCTACTACTAATACTGCAGTGCAGCGGCACAGTACTTTAAGTTGGTTTCGAAATAAACAGTCCGCCAAAGCACGGCCCTAGTCGGTGCTGCACTGCACAATACGCTGTTGACTGCAACTGTTAGGGAAGGCCGGCCTTCCCACGTTAAACCTGAGAATATGGGCTCGGGCGGGCTTCCTTGTTCTGGGCACGCGCCAAAGCACACTTTCTCGTGTACGTGGCACTTTTCTATTTCGATCCCCAAGAAGACGTGTCTCCGGGTATTGATACTACGCGGCCATTTTGGGGGCTGTGTGAAACGTTTTGACGATACCGCCTAGAATCAAAATCGACTACTAAAAAACCCGTCGTACCAATATTTGCCCCTATCTCAAGTCTCCGGAACACAAGGTATTGGAGTATATATATATTCTTCGTGTGTACAAAACTTAATACGTGGTATACCGTACCAGGTGTATGTTTAGTGCTCCCAGGAGAAATCCTGCGAGCGGTACGATATTGAAAAGAGTGGGAACGAGAAGCGTGTCAGATGAAGTGGTCAAGCTCCTAACTGCAGTAAGCTTCGCAAGGCGTTGGCGGTTCTTCTGTTGGACATGCATGTCGCGTGTGTTGAGCTTGACAAAGTTAGAAACATTTGTCACGCTCTCTTCGCTACTATCGGCGTTGTATTAGTAACGCCTTCATAGCTTCTCCAACGTTTGTTTATATATTTATTTGCTTGGAAGTACTCCAGTGTAGAGCAGTCACAGAATACACACGAAATATTCCCACCTTTTCCAACAAAAACAGCTTGGATGCAGCTTAGGATTTTAGGATAGAACGTAATGAGAAGCAAGGAGCAAGGACAGAGAATGGAGTAGACAAGCCGAAAGTTGGCAAAGAAGGGAGGTAGACTTGGTGCATGGGTTTCCTTTTGTTTCGGAGGTTTTCTTCTTTCGGGAAAGTGATGAGTGATCAATGTTGAAGATCATGCTGCACATTGTCGGATGGCAAGGGAAAAAATAATAATAACAAACACCAACAAAACAACAACTAATGTGTACTCGTAGTGCAAGTGAAATAAAATAGAAACCACACTCGGAAGAAGTGTGGGACAACAAGCGCATACTCGTACGTAATGTTCCCAATCTAGGCCTAAAATAGCAAACGACAACGCTCTGAACAAAAGGATGTACGTGCAGTATTGCGGGGGGCCGAAGTAAATACGACCCACGGTACACACAAAAACCTTTATATTTCACTATTTTTACTGATAAAATTTGGTCCTATCTACTATGGTCCGCCGTAGCAGTGAAAAAACGGCACTGGGGAGGGATTTCTGGACGTTGTTTTTGGTATAGGTTGTGTGACTCATCTTCAGTAAACTGCCCTGAAGTATTCCCCCCCCTGTCTGGTCTCGGGAAAGGATAATGGGACGTCGGGATTGTTTCATCTGAGCTTGTTGGGGCCAACGCCTTCAGTTATATCATTGTGCAACTGTTCCCGGGATATCGCTTTCATATGCACGTCAGCGCAGAAACCTTGGACGACCTGGTACGTACAAGGTACCTGGTACCTGTGAAATATTATACCTGGTACCTGGTATTATTTGTACGACAGCAACTACTGCTGTGCTTGTACAGCGAGGTATAGACGCCCATCGCCACCACCGCAACCAGCAGCAGCAACCACCACCACCACCACCACCACCACCAGCGACAAGCTTCCGCTGCAGCTGGTGCTCAGCTGCTGCTGGTGGTGGTGGTGGTGGTGCTTGACTTGAGCATGGCTGTGGCGGTCTCTGGTACCTCGTTCCTGGTACCTGGTACCTGTTATGCGGCGGAATATCTTAGCTTTTCCCAGGACTACCACTGGTACCTATTAATAGTATCACTAGTAGGTAGCACTTTCAAGATCACCATGCTTCGCGAACTCAGGACGGCGTGGAACACGAGCAGAGGAGGATGGAGACGCTGTTGAGGGACCTTCCCAGATTCCGTTCGTTTCAAAAATCGGTGGGGATTTCGTCGGACACGGTGACAGAAGGCGACGTACAACTGTAGTACTTACCGTGTGATACGAGTATCAGAGCGAGGACGAACGATACAAAATCGCAGCAACCACACTGCTGCTACAGAGCGCCCGTGTGCTCGAGGTGTCTCCGTACGTAAGGAGGAGGAACGGTGCTCCGCCTCGAAAGGGATGCTTGATGATCAGTGATCGAACGCCCTACGGCAATCAACAAGTAAGCACGCCCCCCCTCCGGCCCCGGCTGGTGAGAACCATAGACGGCATAGTTTAATTTATTTTGTTTTTTAGATCTCGTACCAGTACGTAGGCGTTTTCGATTACTCTGATAATAAACGTAATCGGGGCTCAATCAATGCTGCCTGCTGTATACACGAGTGCATGTTTATTCGTCTTGGGCGGTTGCGGTGATCGACAAAGGAGGGAGCGCAGACAAGAACGTCGAAAGTCTGCATGGGTCGTGTGGGGCGGTGATGTGACGATCTTCCTTTAAATTTTTCGAGCAGGCTCAAAATTCCAAAATATTTGATGTTGTACCATCGCTACTACCCATCCATGCGGCACAACAGGGTAGTAGTTTTCCACCGGCAAGCATAGCAGAAACACACACACACAAGATCCCCCCCCCCCCCCTTCCTCCCTCCTTCGTCTCTCCTTTCTCCTATCCCCTCCCGAGACGTGCTGTGATGGGAGTTCCGGGGCACAGCATGGCGTGGTTCTTGGAATACGGTAACATCAAATCTGCTGACAGCATCTACAGTATGATACCTACTGCTGTGTTTGGCAGGGTCACAGTCCGGACGTTGATAGTTTGTGAGTAATAAATCTATGGAAGAACATGATAGGTGCGGTGGCAGTGCTCGCATATAATCGTCATGACTGTCAGTAAATTTTGTGAATACGCATAACGGTATTTGTTTTACACGCCAATCAACAGGCACGAAGTAGCTTGAGTTGTCCACCTGTGGTATTACGGGGGGGCATAGTTACTAGGACATATGGTATAGATAAAAACCTACCTGGTATATATTTAACCATTTTTACTAGCAATATTTGGCGCTACGTACCGTAGCGGGAAGGGGGTAGAAGAGCCTGCTGCTATGTGACCCCGGATCTGAGTTACGAGTTGGAAGGAGAGAGAGAAGAAGATGTGCGAAGATAATGAATGGGAAGAGAAAAAAAAAACAAGAAAAAATTAAGTAACTATGGTCCCCCGGAATAATAATAGTCCATATATACACCACAACCGAACTACGACCTGGTACTACTTTGTTTGCGCCCTTCTTGTAATCCGCTGGTGATCATGGCTTTCTTTTATTTCTCGAATGTCAGTATACTGCTCTTACGGGGGATCACAGTAAATAGGACCTACGGTACACACAAACACCTCTATATTTCCCTATTATTTTTACCAACAGTATTTGGTCCTATTTACTATGGTCCCACGTAGTAGGTACCAGGGTATTCATTATTTATAGTTGTGAATAAGATCGTACCAGCGTACAGCTGTACCGGCCTGTTTTTTGGCAACGAAAACTCGGGAGAAAATGTCAGCGTGAAAAATCTAAATGAGAACAGGTATATATAGCTTACCTATATAGATTCATAAAAGTTGACAATCAGTCCTCGGCTCTGATCGAGCCGATCTAGGCCAAGCTCTCAGACTCGGGCTGGCGTTGATCGTTCGACGCCCATCATCTTGGGGGGGCTAATACGACTCGAGTATACTCATACCAGGTATATCATAGCTGGTAGGATTTTTATTATATATTTTTCTCATATGTTGTTGTTGTTGTTGTTGTTGTTCTCACATTAACTCACAATTCAATGCAGTCCGTGGTCGCAGGACAGGCTCCAATAACTCTGGAGTGGAAGTATGTATGTTGTATCAGCCCCTACTTTCTCTCTCTCCCTCTTACACCAACTATTATTATGGGAAAAAAGGAAGGGCTCTCAACCCCTTTAGAACCGCAGTCCCGATTTGGGGACAAAGTACTTGAAATTAGAGTGGATTGTCCCCAAAACGGGACTGCGGTTCTAAAAAGGTTAAGAACTGTTTTTTTTGCTTAAAACCCGCGATTAATTGGGCTGGACTGTTCAAAACACGGGGAGACTCCTCAGGATGCTCCCCTTGGTTTTCCGAGAGCTTTCTTGAGCATTTTTCCGTTTCTCTAGAGTCGTATTTTGTTCTTCCATATTTCACCAGTTCTGCGGACATCATGATTTTTCACCAAAGTTCTTCAAATATCCATTTTTTCTGGCCCCAGTCTGACCATCTTGTTTTTGACGTCTGACCCTCCAGAGAAAACTGATTTGCTGCTCCGGAAACCAAACTACGAATAGGACTCTGAAGAAACCGAAAACTGTTCCAGACGGCTCTCGGAAAACTCCGGGGGGCATTGTCACTACTCTACCCCGCGTTTTTGACTGCCCCGCCGAATAAGACGCGTATATTCGGCCAAAAAAACTCAGTGCCTTCCCGAGGCCCAGAAATATTTCCGATATGAGATAGATGGTCTTTCAGCACTGTTATGGTCACAACTTAGATCCGGGGCACACAGCAGGCTCCCCTACCCCCTACTCCCAACGGTTCGTGCCTTGCTTTTTTATCGCGCGAACACTCGATGAGACACATCTTCCCTCGTCAACTCGAGTCGAAGCGCGCCTCATCTCTTACCTATCTGTATCATATTATACCAATACTTTAGTACTGGTATACGCTAAAGAAGCGCTCTCACCAGCTGGTGTCCTTCACATTTTTGCAAGTCAAGTTCAAAATATCACCACGCTGGTATTCGAACGTGAGGGTCAACTCTTCTATTGATGACAACTTTGTACCGTTCAAGGGAAACGAGGTTTAACCCTTTTAGGACTGCAGTCCCGTTTTGGGGACAAAATACTTATAATTAGAGTGTTTTGTCCCCACTTATGGGAGTGCGGTGCTAAAGGGGTTAAACAAACCACCGGGGCTACCGGCTTGCACTTGAAAATATAATGCACAAACCATCGTATTAACCTGGTATATGATACAACATTATTAACGATACCGCAAGTATTAATAGTAGTATGATACTGCTGTAAGGGCTGTACGGAACCCCGAATAAGAAATATTCACATATGAAATTTAGGCCCCTTTCTTCCAGACAAGCTCTCAGAATTGTGGCGTAAGAAACGGTGTTCAGATAGATAGATGCCAGGAAGAGATGAGAAACGGCGAGGAAGGAAACATTTACCGCCAAGGGGGAGTAAGGCAAGTAACAGGGGTGTGACTGCTGTGACTCGGATGGACAAAAGGGTCCTCTCGTTGAGCTGAGTGTTTCGCGATGCTGCCCCGAGGCTGAGGGGTGATCTGTGCGAAACGAAATCATACATAAGCAGTACGATACATACCCCACCCGAAGACGTCATTTTGAATATTTACCGATAGCTTACTTCTATGATTGTCCTATTAATAGGTAACGCACTAATAAAAATACAGAACGTTAACCCTTTAGAACCGCAGTCCCGTTTTGGGGACAAACCATTCAAACTTCAAGTAGTTTGTCCCCAAAACGGGACTGCGGTTTCAAAGGGGTTAAACGATATATTCCAGGTACCAGGTACGTACTCTGGTTGTCAGAGTGAAAATCAGGAAACGTTTAATTGGGTCGCTATTAAATATTAATATTAATAGTCGAGGTAGGTAAACCTTAAAATTTAGAGATTAGTCTAGGATGACTTGATTGAGTTGTTACTCTCCTCGTGGTAAGAGCGTGAGTGAATCTATTTCCCCCTTCTCTGGGCGCGATACCTATAAGCAGCTCTGCACGCAAGAAGCACTGCTGGTTTGGAACACGATGTGAGGTTGCTGCTGATATTGGTGTTGGTGTTGTTGTAATGTTGTTCGCACATTAACTCATCGCCAATATACAATGCAGTCCGTGCATGGTCGCAGAGCAGGAACACAGGGTGGGGCCAAAATCAGCGGACTTTAGTTGCCGTGTAGCGCCCATATACCTGGCCCGTGCAGCAGTAGTACTCTTACTGCTGCTGCGTACGACCACCGGCTGGGCCCCTGGATATATTTTAAATGAAGATTCTCCTGCAGACCGATGCTGCTGTCTGCCGAATAAAGATTCAAAGCTCCTGCAAACCGTTCTTTCTACCCGTCGACATCCAGCACAACCAGTGTCCGTGCCGATTCTCCAATCCTAGAAGAGATACAAGTTCTGTGGTCACAGAGCTACGGCACAGAGATACTACGTTGCCACGTGTGCAGTATGCACTGCAGTGGGCAATGCAAAGCCATGTCATCATACTAGATACGACAGGAACGACATACGCAATCTATGAAATAGTGAAACAAAAAGAAACAATCAAAGAGAAAACAAAAACAAGGTACCTCATAGGCAAATCGAAAGAGAAAAAAAAAAAAAAAAAAAAAGGAAGAACAAGCAATCTAATCCATACCAGGTAAAGCACAATTCGATGCGAGTCGACGAGGGAAGAAAAGGCTGAAATCTTCTCGCGATAAAAATGAAGGCACGTACCGTAGCGGGAAGGGGGGAGAAGAGCCTGCTATGTGACCCCGGATCTGAGTTACGAGTTGGAAGGAGAGAGAGAAGAAGATGTGCGAAGATAATGAATGGGATGGAAAAAAAATGAAAATGGAACACCGTCTGGTTGTGCGATGTACTGATAACCTATCAGACTTCACAGAGCACTCTCGGTCTCGTGCTCCTACCTCGTATATGTGCTGACTACCCACCAGACTGAAACTCACTGGCGATCATGTCGCCGTGATGCTGGCCACTGGCTGCGTTGCGCGCACCGCCCGTCCTGTGTACGGTCCACACAAAAGTGCGGCCGGTCTTGACTTTGTAACACTAGTTGTACTCTGCTGCGTATTGTTTGCTATCAAAATACGTACCAGGTAATTTACAAACAAAATTTAATGCATGACAAACTAAAACATTTATTTATCATGAGCACATTAATCTGCCTCCGTGTGCATGACAGAAGAGCACACCAACACGTGCAATCGAAGAAGCAGATAGATCATCATCGGAAAAGCGCGTGCCCGGCTGGGAACCGGGAGCAATACGAAGCTGAAGAAGACTAAACGATTTTAGTCAAACGTTCGTTGCGCTGAGGAAGCTGGCGGTCCGAACATCGCGCGTTTTCTATCTGTTATATGATCTTGTTGGTATTATATACCAGGTACCAGGGTACCTGGTAAGAGTTATTCTACTGCTGTATATACGAATAGTGAGTGCACGACTATTAATAATATTTTTCGACGGCAACTCCTGAGCGCTCTCGCCCAGTAGGAACTTACCTCCTCCTCCTCTTCCTGCAGAACTAACGACGAATATCCGTCAAGTTGATGGTGGTGGTGATGGTGACGGTGGTAGTGGGGGTGGCAGTGTGGTGTGGGTGTATGTACGACGTATTCCGTCGAGTCGAAGAATAAAAGAGGCAGTATAGCACGCAGACTAAAAGTCTACCACTACTGCTTCTTCTGCTGCTGTTGACAGCAGTGTGTTTCCGGATGTTGTGCTGATGATGATGTTGCTGCCGCTGCTGCCGCTGCTGCCGCCCCACGTAGCTCGCCGTGTGGTCACCGTTCGCTCGTGCCGTGATATCGTCCACAAGCGCAAAGAAGTTGTTCAGAGCTACTGCTGCTGCTGCTGCTGCTGCTGCTGCTGCTGCTGCTGCTGCTGCTGCTGCTGCTGCTGCTGCTGCTGCTGCTGCTGCTGCTGCTGTGCTGCTTCTGTGGGTGGTAGCGCTTGTTCTGTGAAAGGCAGCTGCGTGAAAGGAGCTCACATGGTATAATTTCTTTCTATTTTGTGGGTTTTGAATTTGATGGCCTTGTTGAATGAAAAACAAAGAATTTTTTATTTTTTGAGGAAAAATTGAAAGGGGAGTTGCAGAGCAAAGAAAGCTGTCAGGAGGCATGTCAAGCGAGGCAAACCGTGCGCTGTCAACGGTGAAGGACCCAGTGTGCTGCACTAAAAACTAGTAATTTGGTGTCAGTCAAGGTAAGTCAAGGCAAAAACGGTGTCTGTCTAGGAGTCAAAGCACTCTGTTCCCTGACACCTTTCCTGCAGAGCAATCCGAGAAGTCCGAGACGTGGCATACAAAGCAAAGTGGAAAACAGAGAGCATCCAAAAACTAAAAATCGGAAAGAACAATGTTGATGCTTTGGACTTGGACATGCTCGCCGTGTCATAGAATACGTTCTTCGTTTCCGACGCACCTTGATATACATACGACACGTATTGATGGAACACCCGGAATCTCCTTGAAAATATCCCGGAAACGGTTCCGCACAGAGCTTCGTAATTTCCGTGAGAAAAAAAAAATGTTGAGCGCTGTGCTATAATAATGGGCATTTGTGTGTGTTCTTCACATTTTAAAAGCTTTATTCTTTTTCTATTCACCCTTTTAGAACCGCAGTCCCGTTTTGGGGTCAAACTATTGTAACTTCAAGTAGTTTGTCCCCGAAACGGGACTGCGGTTCTAAAAGGGTTAATATCAGCACAACCAGTGTCCGTGCCGATTCTTCAATCGTATATAGAGTGCGTACGAGTACATGCGAGATATGATACGAGGTACCAGGGTACGAGCTTTTGCGGTCACAAAAAAAACTACGTACGCTACAGGGATCGATCCAAAGAGCAGAATAGACAATTCCAATGTCGCATCATGTATCATCGTACTTCGAACGGCTCACCACCAAGTCTTGTTGCGAGTCATTGGCTTTCAGCGCCGATTTAGTACTGACCATACCTGGTATATATTTATTTATTTTTGTTCATCCCATTCATTATCTTCGCACATCTGCTACTCTCTCTCCTTCCAACTCGTAACTCAGATCCGGGGTCACATAGCAGGCTCTTCTCCCCCCTTCCCGCTACGGTACGTGCCTTCATTTTTATCGCGAGAAGATTTCAGCTTTTTCTTCCCTCGTCGACTCGCATCGAATTGTGCCTACCCACGCTGCAAGGCGCTCTCAACAATTGAATCCTTTTTTATTTTTATTTTTTGTAAATAACGTCAAAAGTCCGACCCACCTGGGGCTCGAACCCAGGACTCAAACAAGTAGAATTCGAGGTTAACCACTTCAACCACCGGGGCGACCGGCTATATACCACCCTCTCGTACGCGAAGACTCTATTGATAGAGATGACACGTCGCGAGAGCATCGAAACGGCCATCCGTAAACGGCCGCTCTTCTTTGCGGGGGGCGTGGCTCGGCAAAGCCAAGAGCGATTACCCAGTCGTAACGCCGCAGGCGCTTTCAGGCACGTGGGCATAGGCGCGCCACAGGCGAAAAAATACATGAAAATGATTTAAGCAAAAAGACAGGATACGCCTGACGTGCCTTAGTTTTGCCTTAACTCAAATTTCAAGTAGTTTGTCCCCAAAACGGGGACTGCGCGGTTCTAAAGGGCCTCCCAGGTATACTCGTAGTATATATTTAAGACATGTATTTGCCTTCAAAAATGCCGGAGACGTGAAACCTTTTCCGCGCCCCCGGAGAAACCTTGTACCTGGTACTAATTTCAAGTATTTTTGTGTGAATGGGCAAAATGCCTTAAAAAATGCCCCGAGACATGTTCAGCGTCCCAACGCAAATCATCACTACAGTAATTTCAAGTAGTTGGGTTTCAAGTGTTAAAACGCCTGAAAAAAATATGGGAAACCTAATCAGCACCGCAAGGAAAGTCCCTAAACTGAAATCAAGCATTTTCTTTCTAGAGGTAAAATACCTGAAAAAATGCATGCAAATATAGATATACGTACAGGGTGATTGAAATGAGACTCGGTCGGTTTTTTGTTTCTCCCGAAAACGGCGGTCGGTTTTTATTTTTATTTTATTTTTCTTATCCCATTCATTATCTTCGCACATCTTCTTCTCTCTCTCCTTCCAACTCGTAACTCAGATCCGGGGTCACTTAGCAGGCTCTTCTCCCCCCTTCCCGCTACGGTACGTGCCTTCATTTTTATCGCGAGAAGATTTCAGCCTTGTCTTCCCTGGTCGACTCGCATCGAATGGTTTGGGTCCATCTGAAAGTTAAACGAAACCGAAAATGAACATTTCTCGGTCGATCTCTCGGCCGGTTTCTCGTAAAAACCACAGCCAAGAAGTGATGCAGAGTGAGTATTTCGAAGTGGGTTCGGTGCACATATGTGTTGGCATAAAATGTGACATGATCGTACGGTGTCAACTGGCCTCCCTGTTACCTGTATCTATCATCTGCTGCGCCACACGGTACCGGCCGACATATATACGCTATCACACTGGTACGTCACAGACTGTGCTAATAATCTGCAGCAAACAAAATACCTACAGATACAACAGCAAGCAGCAGTAGTAGTAGTAGTAGCTACAATAAAAAACAGTTATTACGGGGGGCCATAGTTAACAGAACCAAATATTTTTGGTAAAAATTGTTAAATATATAGGTTTTTATGTACACCATAGGTCCTGTTAACTATGGTCCCCCGTAATAGTAGGTAGATGGCGCATATATATCATGTACTCGTAGAAGGACGTATAGACATACAAGGCAGATGGACCTTGTGCATTGGCTCCCTTTGTTTCGGGGTATTTCTTATTTCAGGAAGCTTTTGAGTAATAATCTACGTTGAAACTCATGTTGGGCATCGTCGGATGGCAAGCACATCAATCAATAATAAATAAATAATAAATAAATAACAAAAAACTTTGTAGGATAGTGCGATGGTACTTGGCTGGGTTGTCATAACGTAAATGAAATACTGTGTCGATACGTTGTTGCCTGGTACCCACTATTTTGAAGACAAAACTTGCAGCAGACAGCTAACGCCATGAAGAATCTACGTTGCCCACAAGGGGACTACTAGTAACAACTGCTGTGAGCACGAACAAGCTCTGTGTGGCTGCTGCGGGCTACGGGGATCCTACAAAAATATACAATATCTCCTTCCCCCTGGCTTTGGGAGTTCCAGACTAGCGGCGTTGTTTTTTATGCCTGTAAGCGTACCTGGCGCGTGCCTGGCAAAATATAGGGGAGATGGGCACGGAAACAGTAGTTCAGGCACACCTGTTTCAGAAACAGTAATTCAGGCATGCCTTAAAGGCTAGGGCCTATTACCCAGTCGGGTAGAAACGTTCGGGACGATGGCTGATGGGGAGAACCCGCGCCCTGACGAAAAGTTCAAGATATAGCATAGATATATAGTCAAGGACCTTAGGGAGTTCCGAGCCACCGAAGGATCAACGGAGCTTGCCTCCCTGGTGTTTGAAGTTGAGACCGCGCTGTCTGTGGTCCACTGCAGCGAAAAAGGCGGGGAATGGTACCGGAGGATCCTCGAAGCAGCCGAACGGTTCATGGTGAGGTGGCACGAGAACGTGGCTGAGCTGACTAGGCAGCGACGAGCATCCGCCGTGGGTGGTGTCCAAGGGAATGGGGGGAGGGGGGGCAACAGGAGGAGTGGAAATAAACCCGACCAAGGGAATGCGGGGAGGGGGGGGGGGACAGGAGGAGTAGAACGGAAACTGTGCTGGACGAAAATAGGAAGGAGATGGCAGACACAAGGTAGCAAGACACCAGACCGACTAGGAAGTAGAACATGGCTATGCTGATCATGCAGCCTACTGGACCAGGTGCTTCTGGATCGAACGTGGTCTTGTTTTGTCTTTCTTTGTTGTTTCTTTCTTGCGCTTGATCCTCTGTAACAATGTAGTGATGTTCAATTCATCTCTCTCTTCCCTTCTTCAAATAAAAATAATACGAGGTAAGCCTTTTATTTTATGAAAGGAGTCGTGTGGCGTGGGAGGATGCCGAGCCTGTTTTGCTTGTTTCGCATTTCCTGACGCCAAGGGGCGGGCATAGTTGGTGAGCGCAGGACGGAAACGGCAGACAGGGTAATAATGTACCTGGCGAACTATAGCAGGGAGAACCTGGCTATATGGTACTCGTACCATAAACTGCTGCGGCTACCTGGAGGGTGATGTATTTCCTTTGGTTCGCCTGTTATTTCCCCTTGGTTCTTACATTTGATTTGTCTTACTCTGTCCATCAGTTAAGTAGTTTTATTTTGTTTTTTGGTTGGTTTTAGCTCGTTTTTTCAAGCGTCTGCCACACCCCCTGCGGGAGGACACGACAGTTTTTTGGTATTTTTTCGTTTTCTCTTTTTCTCTCTCGATTTGTCTTCTTTGTGTTCTTACGTTTTGTCTCTTTCATAGAATGAGAATGTCGTGCCTATCGTATCCAGTATTATGGCATGGCATTGCACCGTCTACAGTGCTTACTGCATACCTACCTGGTACGTGGCAACGTAGTATCTCCGTGGCGTAGGATTTTTACCACATAACTTGTGTATCCCTCCATATGCATGTAGGATTGAAGAATCGGCACGGACACTGGTTGTGCTGGATGTCGACGGGTAAAAAAACGGTTTAATGTGAAAGAAACACACACTGGGTACGTACGACACGTGCGACAGGCACACTCTGTGAAATAGAACAAAACCAAAAAAACTGAACAAGAAAAACAAAAAATATATTAAAGCGCCGTGCCCCCCCAGCCCCTCCCTGCAGGGGATGTGGCAGACAATACAGAACGAGCAGAAGAAACAGTACTAATACTCGTACGTATAAACAAGAGTGGACCTTTAACAATCTGGGAGAAGGGATCTTTAGGTTGGTAGCCTGTTCGGATGTTTTGGTTCCTGTTGGGATCAAGGTACGGGCGAAGACCCAACCCAACCCCTGACCCTAACCCTAACCCTAACCCTAACCCTAACCCTAACCCTGACCCCAAACCGCAGTTAAAACGGGCCAAAACTCGCCATAAACGCGGCTACGCCGAGTTTGCATAGAACCAGGAAATTTCTCAGATGCTGACGACGATTCCGAAGTGCAGACCACGCTACATATTTTTCAAGTAAAAAACATCCCTAAAGATCCCTTCTCCCAGACTTCTAAACCTACTCCTCATATTTTTCCCAAAAATATTGGAATGCTAAATAAACAAACTTGATATTTTTGCTTCTGGAGAATTTCACGAATAGGGACAGAACGCCTCCGTATATCGATACATATCTCCAATGATCTCCAAACTTTGGAAATTTTGGAAAAAACGCTCTCCGATAACAATGAGCCTAAGAATCAAGAAGTGCAATAACCGGCGAACGGCAGCACAACAAAAAAACACAAAATACCTGGCCTAACCCTAACCCAAAAAGCACCTTCAGGTAGCAGTTTATGGTAAGGGTGGCGTAGACCGGTTTGACCCACTACAGCAGTAGTAGTCGCTCTGGTATATATACCTTGCTACCCTATCTGCCGTCTCGGTCCCGCTTTAAAAGTTTTTGTCAAAACGTGCCCCACGCCCCGACGAGGATGCCTCAGACAAAATACAAAACAAGAGAAGCAGGCTCGTCCACCCACCACGCCGCAAGATTCCTGTCATATGGACACAAAAGAAAGAGAGAGGAAATATAAACAGTAGCAATACTGCTGTAATCACGGAAGATCAACGAAAAAAAAAAAACGAAAACGAAGGAGAAACACATTCGAACCAGCTGGAGTTCGCAGCATACAGATATCGTAAACTTGCCACAACAACAACAACAACAACAACAACAACAACAACAACAACAACAACAACAACAACTACAACAACTACAACAATTACAATAACAACTACAACAACTACAACAACTACAACAACTACAACAACAACAACAAAAACATCAACAACACCAACAACAACAACAACAACAACAAACTCTACAACAACTACAACAACATCAACAACATCAACAACAACAACTACAACAACAACAACAACTGTAACACCAACAACAACAACAACAACAACAACTACAACAACAACTACAACAACAACTACAACAACAACAACAGCAACAACAACAACAACAACAACAACAACAAACAACAGAAGAAGAATAGAACACCCTCAAGGTAGCCGCAGCAGTTTGTGGTGCGGGTAGCAAAGACAGTTTCTAGCTATTCGTCAGTGGGGCCGTGCCGCCTCCTTCCTACTCTTCTTGTCGACCGCGCGGTTTCCATTGTTCTCCTCCTGTTGCCCCCCCCCCCCCCCCACTCCCTTGGTCGGGCTTCCTTCCACTCCTCCTGTCGCTCTCCCTTCCCCCCATTCCCTTGGGCACCACCCACGGCGGTTGCGCAGCCCTCCCTGTTCAACTCTGCCTCATTATCGTGCCGCCTCACCATGAACTGTGCGGCTGCTTCGAGGACCCCGCGGAACCACTTTTCCGCCTTTTTTGTTGCAGTGAACCACAGCGCGGTCTCAACTCCAAACACCAATGAATGGGAGGCGTTCGACGATAGAGGTTCACCCTAATTTTTCTGAGGCTCCTCACTTCAGGAGCTCCACACTAAGAGCAAGTCACCCGAAAACTGACTTCACCAAAGTTAAAGTGCATCCCCGATGAATAATCCCATGGCCCAAGTATGTAGAAACGTCATTTTTCGAAACAAGATTGGCGTCCCGACGATTTTGGGTTAAGGCGCCCCGTCATTCTGAAAAACATTTAGCGGCAATGTGCCACCTCTATCGTAGAATGCTTTATGGGGAGTGATACATTGATCGTCCTTTGGCTCGGAGCTCCCTCAGGCCCTTGACCATGCATAATATATGCAAAATCCACCAGGTGTTGGGTTCTCCCCACCAGCCATCGTCCCGAGCATTACCCGACTGGGTAGTCGCTCCTTGCTTTGCCGTGCCACGGCCCCCGCAAGAAACGAGCCGCCGTTTGCGGATGGACGTTTCGATGCTCTCGCAGCATGTCGTCTTGTGAGCCTTCGCGTGCGAGAGAGTGGCGTGGTCCGTACGGAGTCGGCGCTGGAATTCAACGTTCCGCGAGAGGATTTGGTGACCAACCGTTCGACCCTTGAGTTGGCAAAGTGCTCCACTCTGAGGGTCCGCGCTTTAATTTATTCCTCGGCTTCGGCCTCCCCCGTCCTTGAGGTGAGCCGAGGAAGTCCGCCAGGGCCTGCAACAGTCTAACGACAGTCACACGGGCATCGAGCCTCGGGCTGGACTGAGGGAACACATTGCGCTGTCCGGCTGGTGGCCTGCTTACTCTAGGACCGCGTGGGGTGGTAGTGATGTTTTTTAATCTCGTCCCCGACGCCAAGGAGTCCATCCATCAGGCGGGACGGGTACATCACCACAGCAGAGAGCGCTACGTGGGATGCCGGGGGATTGGAGAGGCTGGCCACAGGGTGGGTATGCATGCACGACAGGAAGGATGGGAGTGTCGGCGTTGGCTGGCACGGTTTAACTGGAGAGGCTGGCCACAGCGTGGGTATGCATGCACGACAGGAAGGATGAGAGTGTCGGCGTTGGCTGGCACGGCTTAACCCAGCCAACGGATAAAAATGGCGCGTACCGGGCTAAGAAACGGAGAGCCACATTGATCATAGAGAAGAAAAATAAACAAAAAAAGCAAAACAAAAGAGGCAGGGACGAGCCTCACATCGGTTGGCCAAGAAAGCAGCGCGTGAGGCCCATAAGGGATAGAAGAAGGCACTTGTGACGAAAGCGACCTACAATGTGCGCACCCTGGCTGTATAGGGGAATAACGGGCATGGGCATGGCGAGCGTGTACTAGCGAAGGGACGGAAACTCGGCTGCGACCCCATTGGCCTGCAGGAAACTCGGAGGTCCAACAGCACGACTTTCCGCGCGGCGGGGTATCGAGTTTTTATTTTCAATCAGAAAAAAACAGCTGCCAGGCAAGGGCTTCCACTCTTAACCAACTAGTACAGTCCCGAATACGTCTGGTATGGTTAAGGTTTACGCCACGGCTACTCTGAATGCGGACGAAAAATAGCTACCACCCCCTCCACGTCGCCACCGCCGACATAGATGGTGTGAGGCTGCCCAAACCTTGGCCGCATTCAAACTAGCATCGATAGTGAGAGGGGATACGCGATCATTCTTGCGTGCCCACCCCGGGGATAGAACCGCGTGGAAGACACTGAGATCTACGTGTGCAAACCTGCAGGCGGTGATTGCCACAGCAGCGCGTATTTTGAAGAGTACCTCGCCGAAACCGAACGACCCCCGTCGCAAATAACGACCACAGGGGATTTTATAAGCACCTTAATTAAGAGGACGGTGGGATTGAAAGGGATTAACGCGAGTAGCGAGCAGTTCGTCAAGGACGAAGCACGCTGTTGCGGGATACGGTGCGAATTCGTGAACGATGGTCGGGGTTCTACCACGAACTCTTGACCACGAAATCGTTGAAAGCCGATCCCACGATCCTCGACCTCTTGCGACCGCGATCGTTTAAACGGTCTCTAGGAGATAAACCGTCCTTGCACGAGATGCCGGAAGCACTTCAGGGCATGTCCAATTTGGAAAGCTGTTGGGCCAGAGGGCCTGCCGACGGAAGTCCTATGAATCGACCACCCCGCATTCACCCCGGTGATTTCACAACATCCTTGTCAACGTTTGGATAACAGAAGAAGTCATCCAGCAATGGGGAGATGCGAGCATCAAGGTCCTTTACACAAAAGAAGGACCGAACTGGTTGCAAAAACTACAGAGAGATTTCGCCTGCTTCCCACGCAGGGAAAGTGTTGTTGAAAATCGTCGCGTCCCGCCTTAGCATCTACTGCGAGACCGAGGGATTACTCACGGAGGAAACAGTGCGGTTTCCATCCCGCACAATCAACGATCGATATGTTTGTGCGCCGGTTGCAAGAGAATGGACGACGGAGGAAAATCCCCGTGTATCTTTCTTCATCCATCGCTGTAGAAAAACGTACGACTTTGTTGACCGAGAGCTGCCATGGGAGGTACTCACACGCTTTGGCGTTCCAACCATCCGTAATTCCCACGAATTAATGCGGACTCGCGTGCGTACGGATGACGGCGAGCGCCCGGAATGATCTGATGCCATGCAGGGGCTGCGGTAAGGCTACATGATATCACCGCTACTATTCAACAACGTGTTCTTCGCTGCTGCGCTACACGTCGTACTGGTACGCTTCAGCCGAGAAGGAGCCATCGTAAGGGATTTGGTCCAATTCGGTGGTGCTGGAAAAGTCGGAACAGAGGAGCAGGAGCCGTTGGCATGCGTGCGGAGGGCTGTATGAGGCATGCTGTACGCTGATGACGCAGGAATTGTCTCGAAGTCGGCTGAAGGGCTCGCGAAAATGACGACAGTCATCGTGACTGTGTTTGACGTAGCAGGCCTCACGGTATCGGAAAATAAGACAGAGGCAATGCTTCTACGAACACCAGATCAGGCAACCCTCGCTCCACCGCGCGCCGTCGAAGCAACACGCCAGAGGTACAGACAGACGGCCCAGTTATAAACGAAAGCGCTGACCTCTCGCTCGAAAATGACGGACGGATTCGTCTGATGCGGGTATGCCTACGTCATTCGTATCATCAGCGTAAGGCCCGTCTTCACGTGAAAGGTTTTCATGATAACCGGATAAAGAAAAAATACTTTGATTCCACCTGAATAGAATTTCGTGAAAATCTACCTTCGGATTCTGTCGAGGAATAATAATAGCGTGTTTAAAAATAAAACGAGTATCGCACAAGGGTCAACGAACAACCGAAAGCAACCAACAAGGCGAGCGACGGTCCGCGTCCTCCCCGGAGCACCTCGGTCAGCGGTCGAATGTGTCTGCCGGCGCCGCCAAAAGAAGCTATCCCTTTTGGGACGTCTGGGGTGGCTGGCGCAGCCTCGAAGCCCCACGCAGGCAACACCGACGGAGATATTGCGATCAAACTTCTGACGAATTCGTGACCTGGTTGGTGCTCGTGTGTGGTTCGCGAGGCAAAGAGGGATGCAAACGTATTGTAGGTTTGCTTCGGCCTGTGATTTTTGAGGCGCCGCGGGTGGTCTACTCCGTGCTAGGGGCCGTCGGACCTTGCGCTGCGGCTGCTGCAGTGGCCCTGTCTCTCGGGAATAAATGGTGGATCTCATCGGTGAAGCAGTCGACGACGCGGCCCAAGTTTGCGTGGCTTGCTTCGGTGTCAGAAACATGCCACGTCGAGTTAGTTGAGCAAACTCCCCAACAAATAGAATAACACGAAGAGCAAAAGAAATCCCAAACGACCTCATCATGTCGAATTCGTTTTTTTTTTTCGTTTTATTCGAACCAAATGTCGAAAGGCCTGCTTGGTGCTGAACTTTTCGGCCAATCAGATGCAAATCAAATCGAACGAAAGACGTATTGGCGGAGTACCATAGGTAACGTTTCTCGTCAAAATGGGGCCTGAATGGTCCCTCTGCAGTTAGTTAGTAGTGCCGATATGCGCCCGTCAACACTACCGGCACTGCTGTAACGGCAACCGGCACTAATTACGCCGCACACTGCCACACGGACGAACTCACCGGCACTATAGCGGGCAGCCGCCACAACAACCAGCGCTGCAGAGGGGGCACTACTGTAGTGTAGTCTGATGGCGTAAAGAAATACATCCTAAATAATCATGTGTTTTTAACTTTAAAAATACATTTGTAGGGATGTTCGGTATGTTTATACACCCAACCAAGCGAATGCATTTATTTTTACTCCAAAACATGTTCCATTTTGTGGTACAGATTTTACAAGTAAGTGGGTATTTTAAAACCAGTATTGGTACGTTACAATGATTTACCCTGGACTGGGTGACCGGTCGATCTTTTGCCCGTATAGCTCACTACTAGTAATATTGATAGGTGATACCTTCACACATACCAGGTAAATACATTTGGCCTTCGTATGCGTTGCGTCTATAATAAATTACGACCCGAAAATTCCATACCATAAGGCCACTTCTTATTTATGCAGTCAGTCGGAAACTAGGATTGAAAAAGCCGGTTTCCGATCGGTTATTTTTCCGACTGGATTGCGAATAATAGCTCTACCCTCCTTATCGTCCGTCGGATCGAAAAGATAGTCTTTGTGGGTTTTTCTGGAGACCAGGAGACGCTTGATGCAAGTGAGTGAGTGTATGTGTAGCTTGACCACTGCTGTAGCACCGAGAAAAAAGGGTAGGGTAGACGAGGTCGGTTCCTAAACTGCTTCGCCGTCGTGGTCGTGGGGTCAGAGAGGTCTCCATCCTCCGGCACCTGCGCCCAACCAAGCATATATATACATGCATGCTGATGTCTCGCTTCTTCCTCGAGCAGCGTGTGAGCTTCACACGCGGGCCGTTCTCCTCCATCTATCTCGTGCTCGAGGCCATCAAGACGCTGGGTTTATTCGACAGTTGCCAAAAGCTACAGCCAGCGCAGCAGTTAGTTGGCAAGAGGTCATCATCGATACCGCACACTGCGGCCATCGCGTGCTGTCACGTGCTGCTGACGGACAGAGATGAGGATATATCACGCTGACTCGAGCCGAGCAGCAGCAGAAGTGACACGCGGCCAAGCCAGCGTCGCCGGTGTTGTGGTGTGGGGTTGTGTGTCTCTTATGTCGTGTTGTCGTGTGGGTGTGTTATACTCGTACGAGTATGCGGCTGGACTTTCTAACATATATATCCGATGCACGAATCCGACTGACGAGTTGGATCGGAAATCTCAGTTTTTTCGACTGTCTGGGCCAGTTGGAAATCATGCTCGTTTTTTTATGGATTGGAAAGACGCTTTATTAAAGATTGCTTTTTTTGTCTCCAATCGGAAACCGGCTTTTTCAATCAATCCCAGTTTCCGACTGCATAAGAAGTGGCCCAGTACAGCTTGAATAATCAAAGCATATACCATGAAAATGATGAATAACCAACATAGATCATGTTTTTTTCTTGACTACACCAACACTAGTAGTGCTGTAACACTACGTGCGAGTACGTACCTACCTGATACTTGGTGTACATACAGTAAGAGTGTACCCGGTACATGCATACAAGCGGGGTTTTGCCGCGGTAGGCTGTCGCCCACCTGGGGCTCCGGAAATGATGTAGGAAACCCCGAGGATAGAGGTAAGGGAAGCGGGATGCAAGATCTGCTTCGGAAAGCAGTTTATTTTGTTCAGGAGACTTCTTTCTTTGTTGTCGTGTTATTCCAGTTAGTTTATGATGAGAGCTAGGGGGGGCAGTTTGAGAGTGATTCGATTGCGGGTTGAATCGCCTACTACTATCAAGCCCACTTTGCTACCTTCCACTGATGATATCCCTAGACCGGTAAATAAATGTACTCTTGCTCGGGGAACTTTCCTCGGGCGCTGATCTACTCCTCTCCTATCGATGCTTCTAACCAAGGGGGGAGTAGCCAAACCCCAGAATATTCCGGGAAACTTCCGAGGCTTTCCTCGGTTTTTTTCGCCTAGTGAAAATCCCGGGGGGTTCCACAGGATACGGGATAATCCCGTGATCCCGTGGAATTTTGAAAATCTCGTTCCGGTCCAGATTGATCCCGTGGAAATATTCGCCATCTTGATTTCGTCTAGTGATGTATTTTGAAATACCGATCCCGTGCAAACTAGTTCCGTGAAATTTGGGCAAACCCCGTGAGTTCCGTGTCCCCCCCCGTTCCGTGCGAACCCGTGAAAATCGGGATTTCTCAAATAAATCCCGTCCAAGCCAGTCCGGTGGTTGCGTGATCCCGCGGGATTTATTCCGTGTTTTCTGATCCAACAGGATTTTCCAGGGAGTTTATGTGTATAGGTCAGCAGCAGCAGCAGCTAAACGTGCTCAACTCAAAAAAAGGCAGTATGCCATGATTTCGAACCTTGCCTGCGATATTTGGTTTCCAATGTGCGACCAGGTAATAATTGTTTCGAGTGTTTTCTATACCAGGTACTAATTTACTATGATACAAAGTGGTTTTTGTCAACGTACCTGGTATAAAAAAACGGCGTTTTTTCGAGTTTTCTTTCAAAGAAAGTAGGTATTTCAGTGACAACTAAAACGACAAGAAGAATGCACCCCGCGGTGCGGCACGCCCTCCATACGATATTGAATACATACGCGCGGCGCGATGAACGAGTGGGGTTCGACAATGCCATGACGTTCGGTTATGTTCGAGGAATGAGCAGTACTAAGAAGAGCGCAATCGTGAAGCATCATACTTCAGCAGGAAAGACTGTCGTGCTTGCTGTGTGTCGTACAAAATACCGTGTAAAATCGGTTTCACATCCCGTCCCATGGAGTACCGTGCTTTTTTCGTCCCGTGAAATCCCGTCCCGTAAAATCCCGTGGTATCTTAATCCCGTCCCGTGCAATGCGGTGAAATCTCAATCCCGTCCAGTCTCGTGATGGTTCAATCCCGTCCAGTACCGTCCCGTGCTTGAAAAAAACCCTTATTATCCCGTCCCGTGGAATCCCAGGACATCTCGATCCCGCGGGCTTCCATCCCCGAGACGACAATTGGGCCCCGAGGAAAGCCCTGGAAACTTTAGAGCCCAAGGAATACTCTCAGGGTATTCGGGGCTTCGATACTACGGGTAATCTCATAGCCACTTCCATCATCACCAGATATTATATCTTATCACAGTGTCCATGCCGATAACACATATATATTGGTCATGACAGATACGATGTATGTAGGGACCGTTTTGATCGGAGACCCAGAATATCCATAGATAGTTAGTTGGGAAATATTTTCCCAATACGATCAGATACGATGTGAAATTCAGCGGAAGAAGACGAAATGTCAGGAAAGTTAAATTTCACAAAATTGTGTCAAGATCAATGTCGAACACTTTGTATCTCTTGTAAAGTTTGTCTGTTGAGCAGGTAGTCGTTGGGACTCACGTGTGATATTTGCTTAGAGATAGAAGAAGAGCAGGGAGGTGTTGTATCCCTTTCGTGAGTGATGGAGACTGGGAGCAAGGCCCGTACCTCGCTTGGAAATCCCTGGTTTTCCATCTAAGATACGCCTCCCAAGTACTACAAATAAATACGATCCCGATACCTTAACCCAGGTAATTACCGGTATTTCAGCCTCATTCAAAGCAGTACCATAGCGCTACCCCACTCTGATGAGCCGCATGTATGTGCATATTTGTGGGGAATTGATAGAAACCTCGATTCCACGAGCCCGAACATGGGTCGAAGGTGCGGCTCCTCAAAACCCATCTCTTCACTTTCCAACGGCAAGGTTACCAATCAATGTTGATTGTATAGCACTACCTTCTAGACCACTCAGTCAGCGCTGACTGAGTGCTCTAGCGGGTAGTGGTATTTAACCAACAAAATATATGTTCTACTAGAGTTTCGTGGAATCTCGTCGACTTGGCAGCAGTGATCTATCTCCGGGGCACTCCCCTCCTTGCCGAACACTACTAGTGTCCAGAGGCGCACTTTCATAACAATTCGCATTCTTCTCTCCAGCGCGCACGCTCGAAAAGACTAATTTACGAAGTCGACGAGATTTGAACTCAGGACACATCCTGAGTTGAATATATAGCACTAACTACCTGCTAGATCACTCAAGCAGCGCGCACCACTCAAGGCACGAGTTGTCCCCTTAACGAAGCCGGCAAAGTACGCCAAACAAGAAACGGGCGGGCTAGCCGTGAGGGACGGGAATAAATTTTCAACGAAAACCAGCGCCATGCCACCCGCTAGAAGGGGGTAGGGCGGGGAAGTGTCCACGGAAAAACAAATAGGTCCGCACAAAAAAAGCGAGGCGGTCCTGTGCCCCAGTATACGTTGTCAATTTTATCCAGACCACGCCCAGCTCCCGACCGGGGGGGGATCGGCAAGACGAGAAAGAAAATCATACCGTGTTACGGAATACGCCAGAAACCACCTAAAGTCAGACCACAAATCCATAAACAAACGTGTTATGTGCCACAATAGAGTGGCCCAATTACCTGGGCCAGCTCCGACACTGACCGGGGGGGGGTCGCGAGGACAAAGTACTTAAAATCACCCCCAACCGAGTTTAAGGAAAACAATCCAGGAACATACCGAGCGAAAACATTCCCGACCCGAAAACTCGGGAAACGTCAGAACGTAGAAGACAACCCACCGAATTTCCAGGAAAACGGAAGGTAAAAAATATCGAGTGCAACCGAGGAGCGAAACTGGCTGAACGCAACCCGTACCAACAAAAACGTGAAACGTCCTTCGCCGACGACGCCACTCGTTATGATCAAGGTCGGGACACTTTGTACGCCTTGTTAGTTTCGCCTATTGAGCAGGTACTCGTTGAGACTCACGTGTGATGTTTGCTTAGATACGGACGAAGAGCAGCTCTATTCCTTTTGTGCACGACGCAGACCGGGGGCAAGGCCTAGGCGTCGCAGTAGATACATCCCTGGTTTCTTATCAAAGTTACGCCTCCCAAGTACTACAAATACTATCTTGATACCTGAACTCAGGTAATCACCCGGTCCGGCCGTTCAGCCTCATTCAAAGCAGTACCATAACATTTATTTGGCAATAATTGACAAATAATATGGACAAACACGCCAAGGCCTCACAAGGTGCACTAAAGTATTTCCGTTCGGACTATAGAACTGCTAATATGCTCAGTGCTGCGGTTTGTACTGACAACACCATAGACAGCAGGTCTACGATGATGAGCAGCAGCAACAAGCAGCAGCATCATCAGCAACGTCAATATACTCGTAGCATCAAGCAGAGCAGCAGCAGCAGCAAGCAGCAGCCGCAGCAGGCAGCACACCATACACAGGCCTTAAGTTTGTTCTGCAGTGTGGTATATCCCTACCTTTGTTTCAGCTAGCCACTTCAAGAACCACCCGTTGCGATTAAAGTTAAGAAGTAACCTAGTATTACTGGGGGAAACAAAACTCAGGTCCGACACCTAAATACCTGGTAAATATTTCCTTCAAAGAAAGGGACATCAAGAATGGTGCCGGCTAAGGACTGGGATTCCGCTCTCTGCGCTCCGAGGCCTTTTCATCGATGTGAGGGGGACATTAGTTTCGGTCGTTTCAGCCACTACCGAGTCCGTCTGCCTCGACCTCGCCCAGGAGGTCCTGTCGGACGGCCTGCTCGAGGGCTCGTCCCCGCTGTGCAAGCGCAGAAGCTCGCACAGCCGGGTAAAAGTCAGGGTTCTACACTATTCAAATTTGGCGTTGAATGGCCATCGCAACACCCATGGCATACCATGGCATCCCCGCGGCACCCCATGGTGCGGCGTAGGGTTTCATGGCACGCCGTGGGAGGTGCTGTGGCAGGCCACGGGTGGTACCATGGAAACCCCTGCGGCAGCCGCCACGGCACTCCATGGTAACCCCACGGAATGTCATGGCAACCCCCACGGCACCCCAATGTTCACGGCACCTAGGTTGGGGTTAGGGATGGGGTTGGGGTTCCGGTCAGGGGTCCATGGTATGCGGTGGAGGTCCGCGGAGGGTTCGGTGGTATACCGTGGAAGATGCCGTGGAAGATGCAGTTGAATATTTTGCCGAAGGTGAGGCCACGGCATGCCACGGCATGTCGTGAAAAAGTACAATAATCTACATCCCCCGAAAAATATGCATAGGGTTCCACCGCCAGACACAAAGAAGTCCAGCTTTGCCTGGTCGACGCGGGAAAACGCGTCCCTACCATGGGTTTGGCGGGTGCAGGTGGGACGAGGAGGGGCAGAAGGAAGGGGGAGACCGGTGTCGTGTGTCGTGTTCCGCCTCGCAACGGTCGTCGGCGGGCGCCAGTCCAGTCGCCGAAACGTGTCTCGAAACGAGTTGGCTGGTGCCTGTCTTATTGGCCCGAAAATATAGGCATATTTTTGGATTCAGATTTAAGTCAAAACGCTTCTTATACCAAGCACACAATACCAACACATAGGGCCATTTTTTGTATAGCGGGGCCGAGCGGTGAAACGGATGCCGGCAGGTTCGTCTTTAGCTACGCCCGCAACACGGAGGGCTTCCGAGAGCCAGAGAGAAAGGGGTTCTTGACCCCGGTCGGAATATATTTGTCCTGGGGGGGTTCCAAGCGCCCTAAGACACGTACGAGGCAATAGTGACGAGAGATCTCGGAGGGGTTTTGTCTGAAGAAGGAGAAAGGAGCACTTGGGGTTCACTTGTTATACGAAGGCTTTCATGCAACGGTTTTCGCCTTTCCCCATATGTTTCGTTCATATCAGTAGGTGCGACCAACCATTACTCGTAACTACTGCTGTAGTATCTGCTGCTGCCGTCTGGCGTAGGCTGCCTATGCACGCACTGCTACTGTACGTAGAAGTACTTCAGAAGCAATGTAGTTCTCTAGTGTAGTACAGCAGTAGTTGAAGTCATGTAGTGCAATATTCGTCTCGCTCCGCAGTCCACCAGGTGTGCAGTAATATACTCGAACACTTCCACGATCCGGGGCTTACAATTTAATACTGGTACGTATGCTAGTCAAAAATGTTTTCGCACGTGCAAGCAGAGAAATCGTAAGCAAATACCTTGTACCTTGTACGTCGTTAGCTGTGAGACAACGTATGTCCTATCGTCTAGCCTCCAGCCGTAAAAGACAGCAGCGCAGTTAGTTACGTACGTATCAGCAGTTACCAGTCTCACGTGTACCCCTTGCCATTATTTGTTGATATTTGATATACTTCGAAGTATACTATTACGGGGGACCATAGTGAATAGGACCTACGACGGCACACACAAAAACCTACACATTCATTCACCTATTTTAAACCTACAATATGTTATCCTATTCGCTATGGTCCCCTGTAATACTAGCTGCACTATACCGGTATGATGAGTGTTTGTATATGGGTAGCTTGATGGTACTTGGCAGGTGGTGGCACGCGCTTGCGCCGGTTTTCGTAGTGGTAAAATTGCCTAACTGGCGTTTGGAACTCAAGGAAGATGGTTCATGTTGACAGTTAGTTGCCGCTTGCGGGCTGAAAGGCAGAAAAAGAGAAAAAGGAGGAGAAGACGAGAGTGTGAAGGTGTGTGCGCTTGCGCGGCCGTCCTTGATCACGCGTCTACGGCTACATAGACTGCGTCCTACGGGTCGTTGTATTGGGCGCCCTACAGCATCGTTCCTCGACGCGTTATCGTGGAAGCTTTCCTGCTCCAACGTCCTAATCATAGATCAAACATCCTCTTCTTCTAACGTGCTTGTACGTGCGTGCTGGCAAATTCGACGCTTAACGTTGAACGTGATTACACCCCATTACTCGTACGTCTCCCGCCGCATGAAAAAACTGCCACCATTATTACTCGTACACTGACACGTTTACTTCAAAGCAGTACGTAGATCAACCTAAAAACACTGACTGATATGGCTCTGCTTCTTCAGTAGTAGTAGTGCTCACTAAACTTGAGCGTTGACCAGGTGGACTGTTATACTGTAATCGCCGTTGATCCTATATCACGACAATAGGTTCTGTTGTTGTGGGCCATCCAGGTATTTCTTCATGACATATTTCGAACATTTGCCGGTATGCGCGATGCAGTGGCGGGCATCCGCCCGCCCGTCGCGTCAAACCCACGATTGTTTCTACTGGTATCTGCTACCTGGTATATCGTAAAAAAATACCAGGTATGCAAGATGTACTGTACAGTTAGTTCCCCGTCTGATTGATGCCCAAGCCCTTTACGTATGGGTTTTTAGAACTACAGCCCCGTGGGGGGGGGCAAACCACTCGAATTCTACGCAGTTTGTCCCCAAAACGAGATTGCAGCCCTAGGAGGGTTTTCATCAGGTTTCCTTTGATGCCCGACTTTTCTCTGGTTTATTTCGACGACGCACAACTGTAAAAAATAACGTTCTCCAACACATTCGAGATCCAAGCACCTCTTGTTTTCAAAACGCTGGTTGGCACTGCAAAAAAAACGCGACGACAACAATGGCACAGACGATGATCCACCGTGCCACCGTCGAAGGTCCTACCTCTGTTGTGGTCGATTGAAAGCCGATAGCGGCGACGGTAGTTGGTTCAGTTCCTCGCGCAAAGCAGCTCACGAGTTCCAACATATAATATGCGCGGCGGAGATTCCGTCAATGCTGAGATGCCACAAACCATTACGAGTACAACCTTGTATGCTCACCCCGTCAGCCAACAACCACAAAACACAGCACGCCATCAGATACCAGCAAGAACAGGAGGACGACAACAACGGAGACCATTATTCATACAGTGAGGTTGTTCGCTGCAACAGCCTATCACAGCGCACAACTGCTGTATCACAGCGCACTACTGCTGTAGTGATACGAGCATCACACATATTGTTCGGATACGCAGGTACAGTAACTGGTATGACATCTCGTTTGTACGTTTGACTGTAGATGATGCCGGGAGACATACAGCCTCGTAAAAAAAATGCCAGGTATATCGCACAAACCTGGCACCTGGTGAGCAAGAAGAAGCTCTGCGTGTCCGACACCGCGCTTTGGGTCTCGCGGCTTGCCACGGTACAACACGTACTTGCACTGTGCTTGTCACTGTAGCCACGTCGATTCGCGGCTTGCTGATGTTCGATTTCTTCGTTCGATCCTCTGGGATCTGCGGTCGCTAAAAAAAATGCTAAATATGGAAGCTTGTCGTAGTTACGCCGCATATTCGTCGAACCGAAACCCTTTACGCCGCGTTTGTTCTGCACTTCCCGTCATCAGTCACCAGCCACCCAGTCATCAGTCATCAGTCGCCATTTACCAGTGTTATTACGCTGCTGCTTGTGGTCGGCCACTGCAGCATGCTACGGGTGCTACTGTCAATAATGTTATCTACCGCTACAGCGTTGTGGTGATGACCATTGGCCTGGCTACAGCGCTGTGGTGATGACCATTGGCAAGAAAGATATGTCCAACTAACTGTAGTTCTTCGTGGCCCCAAGAGAAGTATCAGGCTCGCACTTGATACCGGCCGTGTCATGCGTAGAAGTACCTTGATACCGGGCGTGTCATGCGTAGAAGTACATCTCTTGTTCGTGGCACGTACCGAAAAATTATTCATGTATTACGCCAGCTTATTATTAACGAAAAAATTGTTCTGCATCATATGCAATACTACTACGAATCAATTTAGGATTTATTTAAGGATATAACGTAATGAGAAGGAAGGAGCAAATACAGCAAATAGAGTAGACAAGCTGAAAGTTGGCACGGAAGGGAGGTAGACTTGGCGCATGGGTTTCCTTTTGTCTCCGAGGTTTTCTTCTTTCGGGAAAGTTATGAGTGATCCATGTTGAAGATCATGCTGCACATTGTCGGATGGCAAGAGAAATAATAATAATATACTATTGTGATGGATACGTACGAATCTAGTCTCGCTTTCGTACCCATCATGCAGACACAAGAAGAGCTGGATGATATGATACAGCATGACAGCAAAATGGCGCCCATCGTTTGTAGTGCAGTATCTGAATTGTCAGTTGCGTATTTAGATCTTTGTGAAGGCTCCCACTACTTACGTGGAAGTAGTGGGAGCTTCAATGATGCCATGGAAACTTCCAGCTTTCGGTATTTACTTCCACTGGCTTTCACCAACTTCCATCGAATTCCACTCACTTCCACGAAGTCTCCATGTGTTTGCACAATCTTCCACTACCATCACAGTGGCCCTATGGCCATGGGGGCGGGAGGAGGGCCCTTAATCCCTATTAATAGTACAATATTTTACCAGAACACACTAACCGATAGATTTTATCCCGGCGGTTTCGGCGCCTCAATCCCATTGGTCGAGCCTCCCCCCCAGCCCGCCCCGGTCAGTGAGGGGCCGCGGCGCGGGCGGCTGGAGACCCCCGTGGGGAAACCCTCTAGTTCCGCCGCACCGGGGGGCAATAGGACCCCATCCCCGTTCGGAAATACCTCCGTACCTCTACAACTCCTACAACCCTGAAACCCGGGGACAAAAAAATGACCCACCGGATCGATACCACCGTGTCGAAACCCCCCTGCACGATGAGGAAGCCCGCGTTGTGCTATAGTAGTGAACCAATCGCAGCAGTTCTAGCAGTAGTAGAACCGTCAAGGTTAGCGCCCCAGTGTATAGTTGTCGCCTTTGAGCTGTCACGGGTTGTTCCCTGGTGTGATGGCACCACCTGCTGAGCTACCAGGTATAAGGGCAAGGTGTCGACGCTTTCGCGCTCGCTGCCTGTGCCACGTGTGAAGCGCTCTGCCTCCGATATTGTTTTTTGCCCCGATTCGCCGCCTACGTATATATCATAATTCACGAAGTACCTGGCCCAGCGAGCGACTGCAGTCAAGCTGTAAGCAACAGCCCTATCTGCTCGAATGCTGTACCAGTCTGTCAGCACCGTTCCGTGCGGTATGCACTTGGTACTCCCACAAGCACAATCGACAAAACAGTGTCAGCCGCTGCTGTCAAAGTGAGCTACGTACAATAAGTACGTGCTCAGCCAAAGAATACGAATCATAACGCCTAATTATATACCAGGTATACAACAACAAGTTGCAGATTATTATCATATCGGTTCCCGATCCCTAATAATATAGATTGTCCGTGTGGCGCTCTTCCTCCTTCGAAATAGTGGGATATTTGGGACGTAACGGTACCGCATACCTGGTACGGCCCGGGATTTGGACCTACCAGCTTCGTTCCAACAAACATATTAATCCCGGCAGCCAAGAAGATGACACCTTCACATTTGATGTCATCGGTGCGTCCCTAAAAACGTGTTACGAAGGCCTTATACGGTACAACTACGTCCCAAAAATCCCGCCGTTCGGAGGAGGGGGAGAGGGGGGATGGGGGGTACTCGATAGGAAATTTAAATATGTACTCGATCTCATGCTTGGCCGTAGTCGTATGACCATTGACGCTCGCACCTCTACAATGCCGGAGCATGTCGGGTTTTCACCGACCAGGCAGACATTGCTTGCTCCAAGCGCGAAGCGCCGTGAGGTGTCTGGCGAGTGGCATGAAGGGTGAGCTGCATCCTACTAAGAACCTCTTGTGAAGCGGACTTGCATATTGATGACAGCTTCAATAGGTGAATGTGTTTTCCGGTGTAGCCACTTCCAGAGACAGCAATGGGAGTACTATGTAGCTGCCTCTTGGGTGCGTGACCATGAACATTACGTGATACGATCAATTCCCTTGTGCGGACTATAGGTTGTTTACCTCGCACAACAACTCTAACGCGACCACCAGCTGTGGATGACCGCGAAAAAAAACAATAAGTACCCTGGTTGTCTAGCTCACGTAGTGAGTGGCATGTTTTACAGCGTCGTTGCCAACCGACGCCTACCCAATCTATATATATATATATATATAATGGGGGGAGGAGGGAGGCGGGGGGGGGGGGGGGGTGTACTCGATAGGAGATATGTACTCGATCTCATGCATGGCCGTGATCGGGGAGGAGGGCGGGGGGGTGTACTCGATATCATGCATGGCCGTAATCGGGGAGGAGGGGGGGGGGGGGGGGTGTACTCCATATCTCATGCATGGCCGTAGTCGTATGGCCACAGCACCTCGCATCCCTACAATGCTGGGGCGGGAGGCGTACATATTTGATGCTAACCTTAGTCATCTGACCATTGACCACACATCCCGTTAGAGCCGGAGCACCGTTCCTACCCTTGATAGAGACACCTCCAACAGTCGGGCGCTCTTTACATTGTTTATATATATATATATATATATATTACGTAGAAACGTTTTGCTAGTCTTATCCCCCTTCCTGTGTGGAAGCCTGTGTTCACCATCTATCTCCTAGGATAGCCATCGTTTGTATCGCTACTATATATTGTACCGAACTCGTCCATGGCATATTCGTCTATTTTCTCCATCTCCTCCTCTAACACATCCATTTATTCCAGGTGTATTTCACCTTTTCCCACGAAGTGAGTTCTACTCTTTATTGATTTGCCGTAAGGGCACATCTATCTGTGGGTCCACTCTCCCCTCCTCCCGGCTACTGGTGTATTTGTTCCTTCTTTCCGGCAGGTTCAGGTCCCCTACAAGAAATCGCAGTTTCAGCGTTTTCGCGAAGTCCATTGGGCCGTGCAAAACAATCGTTCATTCCTAAATCTTCTCTTAGCCACCCGTATATCTCCATGGTTTCTCCGCTTTTTGCCCTTTTTCTTAGCGCTAGTACTGCCCTTATTTCTACCATTTTTCTACTTCTGTCTAGCACCTCCTAAAATTGTTTAGGCGGATAGGAGCTCTTCTTGGTTACACACCCCCATACCTTATCGACTAAGCCACCTCACCCTTTGTCGGAGGGGGGGAAATTCTTAAGGCGTAGCCTGGGCTGGGTAATCGATCGGTTCACCACCCGTAGCGCTTTAGGTAACCCTCCTCCCCCCAGCGTGTGTGTCGTTGATACCGTCTCGTACGCCAAAGCTCGCGTTCTTCGAAGCAGGGGTCGACGCACACGTTGCCCATGAAAGCACATCGGGAAAATTTTCCCCAGCCACCAAAGACCCCCCCCCCCCGGGCGTGGCAATTTGCGCATATTATTTAGGTCGGGCGAAAAGTCACCCGTCAAGGTCGTATATAGAAAAAGCATGCAGTGTGTAGCCATGCACCTTGATATCGATATCTTCTATATTTAGGGAAGCGATACATGCAGCATTAGGCAGCTGAAATACGCATTCATTACGTTCACTTCACTCTGTTTCTTGGTAAAATCGACAAATGAAATGTGTGGCGGGTCTCAGTAGGTGTACACCGCGTAATAATCGAAGGGTGTTACAAAATGGGCGTCCCCGCGTTTGCAATACAAGGGGGCCATACGGCACATAGGCGCAACAAAATCCTCTACCTGCACTTACTTTTGGACACGCTCGCACTGTTCGTACATGCTCGAGACCAGAGAAAATTTTTACCAAACCATTGTTTCGGTCGCTACCCCGATATGTATTATTGACCCCTCACGGGTAAATGCCGAAGCCCGTTAGGCGGCGATACTGATGTGCTGTGGTCGGTGAGCGCCGAATCAAGAGCAGAAGCGGAGAATATTGTGCGGGAAAGGTATGTGTGACAAGTTGAGCCCACGCTCGCGTGGAAGACTGAGGGGTCCTCTACCCACGGCAGTACGTCTCCTGCACCACGGGGATGCTAGTACCGCGGCTGCCTAAACGATTCGTGTCCCGTGGTCGGTCCGATCTCGAGAGCTCGAGAAATTACAAGATGTCGAGGGTGACGTAGTGAGTGGTGGACTGAACATGTGGCAAGGGAGATGAGGGGGGTGGTTTTTGGTAAGACAACAGGTGCTGTTGCAGACAGGTATTCGATATAGCGGTAACAAAGTCGTTGTGCGATAGGGGTAACGGTTGGTTTTTTTTTTTGGGGGGGGGGTATTTATGGCACGCCGTTTAAACCAAAATCGTCGGCATTTTTTACTTTTGGCATCTTCCTACAGCCACGAGAATGATTTTGCGTACCTTCAGTAGGCCATGGGAGTTTGCTCATGGAGGGTGTGCTTTCATTCCTCTTAAAAACGGCATTTGGGTGGGAGGTATAGAACTCCTCGGTTGTAATCAAGCGAGGAACCCCAGAAATCAGACGGCGCACCTCTACCCGCGTAGCGTGTCACGCCCATGTCGGCCGTGTCGTCGGGGCTTCGGCAGGACTCGCACCAAGCGACAGATACGCATGTGGTGCCCATGTCAGCCGTGTCGTCGGGGTTTCGGCAGGGCTTGCACCAAACGACCGATATTCAGCAGGCTTGCATCAAGTGACAGATTCGTAGGGAACATGCACCAAGTGAATAGACGCAGGGTGGGTCTACATCTAGCGACAATTTCGCTGCGGGCTCGCAACAAGCGACAGCTTCGCAAAAGGCTTGCAGGAAGCGACAGATACACAGCAGTGGGCTTGAGCCGAGGGGCATACTTCGTATATGGAGCGGGCAAGCAACCAGCGAAAGACGAGCAGTGGGTGCGCACCAAGCGACAGATAAGGGCGAACCTACAATTTTCTGAGCTCCTCACTTCAGGAGCTTTATATCTAAAACATAAAAACGAGCCCACAATGCAACGTAAAAACGCAACGCGACCGTTATTGTCGGAAGGCTATTTTTTCCCACATACATTTGTGAAATAATTTCCAAGATTGTGCAATATATTTTTAACTTTCATGATGTTTTGCCCCCTCTTACTTCGAATTAATTGCACAAATATGGAAATTATGGGGGGGGTCAACTCTCCTCCGATACCGGCAGCTCTTCACGCAAACAACGAACCATTTGTAAAACCGAAAATCGTATCTCGACCAAATTGAGTAGTTCGAACCCGTCAGTCAGCTATGCTTGGGCAAAACGATGCTATCAATATATGGCATGCACTATCGTAGAACGCGTCTCCCCTCCTCGAGGTTTCCAATATCACAACGTCGTGGTGGCTGTCGCGCAGCGGAGACGACTGTACCAACGAGGGAAGATGAATTTGCTCCAATATGAGGTGTCCTGTCCCCTATTGGAAGGTGGACCAGTGATATAAGCCATCAAACCACCATTTTATTTTTGGAACGGGACGGATAGTACCGTGCTACGCTAGAGGTTCGACCTAATTTTTATGAGGCTCCTCACTTGAGGAGCTCCACGCCTCACCCGAAAACCGACTTCGGCAAAAATTAAATCGCACGCCGATGAATAACCCTATGGTCCAAGTATGTCATTACGTCATTTTTCGAAACAAGGCTGGCATTCCGACGACTGTGGGCCAAGGAGCTTCGTCATTCAGAAAGAATTTCAGCGGAAATGTGCTGCCTCGATCGTATAACGCGTCTATACAACTCAATGATCATGCAAAAGTGACGCGCCACGCATGCATGCAAGTGCCCAACTCTTGCGTGGTACTCTACATCCTACAGGTGCTGAGAACAAGTCTGCCGTTTTGCCCACCTTTCAATGGGAACTCGAAATTGGGGGAGAGGGGGGGGGGTGTCCACCTATGCAACGGTTTCGGGTGTCCCGTGACCACCAAACAAAAACTCCAAACAGGAAAACCCTCCAGTCGTTACCGGTGCCGGGGAATCGTGGGCATCGGTACGAGATTACCCACGACCCACTCTACGGTTGGGGGCGGGGGTACCTCCACTTCCACATTGTTTTAGGCCACCAACGCCAGTGGCAACGGTACGCCCTCACTCCAAAATGGCCTTGAAGCATTTTTGGTTGGCCCAGAGGAGAAAACCATATGGGCGTATAGCCAAGGGTACTCGAACAAAAGAGAAAACGACCTACCTTCCTTCCCGTTGTCAAAACAAAAAAAAACGAACCAGTCAAGTGCGGCGGGATTTATGGACAAAAAAACGTTTTTTTAATATGTTTTTTGTTTTCTTGGTTTTAGCTTACCTCCCCTCCCCTTTCGGGGTGTAGCAGTGGGGTAGGTAGGCGTCAGAATCGGTTTTCGTGGACCCCTGGTAAGGCAGTGCATACCACGAAGTAAAGCGAAAAGCTACCAAAGGCGTTAAAACTGCAGGGAAACGGGGTGTATCTGATCACTGGCGCGAACGGCTCTGAGGCGCTTGAAAATGCATCTCCTACCCCTGGTAAGTGTTTTGGCCTTGGTGGTCCCACGCTCATGTCTAGCGTCAGAGTCTGGGAAGAAGTACTAATAGTATGATCGCAAGTTTATATGATGAGGATACCTACGGTGGCGGGGTTGGTCGGGTTGGTGGACCTCCGGCAATGAGAGCTCGGTGGCAGATAACGCACGTATATTTTGTCGCTCTTACTCTTGGCACCTGCCGAAAATGAGTTCCATGTCGGCGTATACCCATGTACGCTTTCGGGATTGTCCCACCTAGTGACTAGTAGCCCGTTTTTCAGAATCGACACGAAGACCTGTCGCCAAGAACTCCGTCTCTTGCTTTCAATTAATACCGAGCGTCGCTGGTCCAGCGATCAAAATTTTCTTTCGCGATCACCAAACTGCGGCCCAGCTGGGTGTTTGGAACCAAGTTGGCGTGAGGGAGGCAGACCGAAATCACCACCGAACTTACCGCCGGGATATACACCCACTCTCTGCGAGCCCTTCCTGGATGTACTGAGTTGGCCCCGCCCTTAACCAACTTCGGCTGAAACAGGAGCTTCTGTGTGTCCCATCGCTCCAAACTTCTGCTAGTCGCCATAGCCCACGCATCTTTTGCCTTGCTGCGTCTCGCTTGAGCCATGTTCTGACTGGGATCCCCCCTACAGCAGTCGGCACTGCCCCTGCTGGGCTCTGCCCTACAGCAGTGCTGCCCACAGCGCTCCCGGACTCCGATCGGCCATTGTCCCTCGTTTGAGTCGGCCATCGCATTCTTCATGGTGCCCATCATGGACGCCTGGCTCTGTCGCGCTATCCCCTGAAGCTTGAGTATCGGTTTCTGAACCCGATCACCGCGCTCCTCGTGAGGCGATCCGCTCAAAAACATCTCAGACACTTTTTGTTACCAGATCGCTCCAACCACTACTTTTAATAGCGTATTCGCAAGCCCCAGTTATTGGTGTTCTGACCACCTCGTGGTCGGATGAAAGCTCTGAATCAGAGCGTAGAACGAGGGAGAGTGGGCCTTGATGCCCAACCTCTCCGAGCCGATGGTCCTTCGTTCACGCCTGCGAAGGTGGATGCAAGACTCTACTGCATGTAGGCGCCATTGCTGGTACTTACTGCAGATCCAAACAAGCATGCACCGAATATTCAATGGTCGCGTTTTGCTGTGAAGCGCCATTGCTGCTTTGATCTTCCCGGCCCTCTTTGGTTCCGTCTCTACCGGGGACCCGCGGTAAGTAACTAGGACTCGAGGCATTCCTCTCGGTGTGCCTTCACTTGAGCCGGGTGGGAGATGGGTTTGAACGATTCCGCACACAATACATACCAGATCTCCTCGTTGCACGATCAAGTTATTTCAAGGCAGGTGCAGTAGTAGCATATATATACCCCTGACGTGGGCTCGTATGCGATCACTCTGTACGATCTCTATCATGTCGCCGGCTGGGAGCCCTCGGGTTTTCATGATTTTGCCCATGTTTCTTGAGTTGGGTCTGCACGGTACATACTAATAGTAATATACAGGTCCTGCCCGTCATATCAGATCGGCGTGTAGGTAGGATATGCTCCTCGTAGATAATCTACTACTGTAGATGGTGATATACCCGATGCATAAACTGCTCGTTTACAGACTCTGAGGGAGGAAAAACACTGATCTACGTAGCCAGCGCTGCCTGAGCAGCTCGGTGGTGTATCCCTTGTAAGTGACCAAAGACGTATATTTAGGCTAGATGCAGTCTCTTATCGATAAAATCCTCCAGATGATGGGTGCTGCGGTAGGGGGGCGGGGGGGATACCCGATAGGAGAGATGTACTCGATCTCATGCATGCATGCCGTAGTCGGCGCCTTTTTATGTTCTACGTTTCCAGCCGACGAGAGTCACTCGGCGGAGTGACCATGTTATTTATTGGCATCCCTTGAGTCTTTACCCACAAGGTTTTCTCTTTCGCGATGTACCCCGGCGGAGGGTCATTTGCGCTACTCGGCGACAATATCCTGAAAAGACGTCCAATTTGAGTGAGATACGGGGTTACTCGTCACGTAAACGCGGTAGTGAAGATGATGGCATCATACCCCCCCCCCCTGCCATAGTACCAGTCGGTGCCGGGGTTGAGCAAGCCCCTAGTCAGCGCTGACCGAGTGGCTCGGTGGGGTATTCTTAAGTAGAGAACATTAACCATTCTTGTAGGGGTGAACGAGAGGCGTTCTACGATAGAGGTTCGCCCTAATTTTTCTGAGGCTCCTCGCTTAAGGAGCTCCATACCTCACCCGAAAACAAACTTCCGCAAAACTCAAATTGCATCGCCACGAATAGTCCCATGGCCCGAGTCTACGCAACGTTTTTTCTCGAAATTTGAGATTGACATTCCGACGTTTTGGGGTCAAAGAACCCGGCCTTTCAGAAACAAAATAGCGGAAATGTGCTACCTCTATCGGAGAACGGGTCACGACAATAGCGAGAACGTCTTCCATGCAGAAATAAATATACCCGGTACGACGCACTACCTGCCCCGGGTACTGGAGTGCTACGACTGACTGGCGGGATATAATGCAATAATAGCGGCTGCAAATAGCTGTGCATTCGTACGCGTGAGTCAGCAAGCGTCACAACCCGTAGGCTTGTGAGCAAGGAGCACGGAGCCTACCTGGTATCCCTTCCGTTTAGCGTGGCCGCTTGCGCGTGTTCAGCCTCAATATTTAACCAGCTCGAGGGCCCCTGTCTCTCCTCAGACACCTTCATATAATATCGTCGCTACGAAATACAATGCTGCCTGCACACGTCGGGCATAACGTTATATGTTCGATTCCACATTATAATTGCTTAGATACATCAGAGCAGATACATCCAGTTCCTGATCTGCATGATCCAGGGCCATGCTTCCTTGGTTGGATTTGTGCAACGGTGAACAGATCCTGCACAATATATCATAACGAACGACGGGTTAGGCTCTGGACGATCTACAAGTAAGTGCCGTAGGTGGTGATCTGTCCGGCGTGTAAAATCTTGGTTAACCTTTTGAGGGCAGGCTGCAGTCCCGTTTTGGGAACAAGCCGCTCAAATTCCAAGTACTTTGTCCCGGAACGGGACTGCCTGCACCACTGAAAAGGGTGGACACACAACCGATGATGATATATATGGCATACCTATCGAACGCGAGGACCTTTAACAATCTGGGAGAAGGGATCTTCAGGTTGGTAGGCTGTTCGGATGTTTTGGTTCCTGTTGGGATCAAGGCACGGGCGAAGACCCAACCCAACCCCTGACTCTAACCCTAACCCTAACCCTAACCCTAACCCTGACCCCAAACCGCAGCCGAAACGGGCCAAAACTCGCCATAAACGAGGCTACGCCAAGTTTGCATCGAACCAGGAACTTTCTCAGATGCGGACGACGATTCCGAAGTGCAGACCACGCTACACATTTTTGAAGTAAAAAACTTCCCTAAAGATCCCTTCTCCCAGACTGCTAAACCTACTCAACGCGCGCCCGTCCGTGGAATATTCCACAGAAAGATCACGAGCTGGATCATCTAGATATCTATTTCTCCGTATTTTGATGCGCCCTTCAGAATGTGTCGTGGAAGGAAGAGCCGTATCATGCAGGTCTCGCCCCAACGTTGTGCGCAAGCGAGTCGTACACACGTCTCATGCATGCGCATGAAAATACGGTATACTGTAGTTGTCCCCCTCGATGGTGCCGGTATGCACCAGCCAAACATACCCGCACAGTAGAGGCAACCGGCACTGGTTACTCCGCACACTGCCCCACTGGTTGGTCCCATCCGTTCCAAGCGACTCCACCGGCAGTATAGCGGGCAGCCGGCACTATTCAATGGCTACTATAATCGAGGCACTATTCAACGGGCCCTATTCAACTGGTACTACACGTACCAGTATACATCACCGGGGGAAAAGAACGGTATACATACTTCTGTCAAGTACGAAGATCGTGCAGATATTTCATACCAGTACCTGGTGCTTGTATAGAAGTACTACACTACTGCTGTAACTATAAACTATAAAACGCTTTTGGTCTGGTCGGTCGGTGTTACTCGCCCGTTTTTTTTCTTCTGTTTTCGAGAACCTTGTTCGTTCTTGACCGGTGTTTTCGCACAAGTAGCTGGTACGCGGAACCAACGCCTGCTTGGTGTGTACTCCCTGCGACACCCCCCGGAATCCCAAGTCAATCAAGCACAGTCATCCCGAAGGGGAAAATTGTGAGAGTACGTCCTTGAACATTATTACTATTACGGGGGACCATAGTTAATAGGACCAAATATTGTTAGTAAAAATGGTCAAATATATAGGTTTTTATGTACACCACAGGTCCTATTAACTATGGTCCCCCGTAATAGTATGCTTGCCATCCGACGATGTGCAGCATGAGCTTCAACATCGATCAGTCAAAGCATTCCTGAACGAAGGAAACGACGGGTGCAAAGGAAACATATGCACAAGTTCTTTTAATAGCTACCTCCTGTACTTCCCGCTACGCTTTATCCACAATACTTCACTGTTGTGCTTGCTCCCTCCTCCGTCTCAAGATGTGCTCTGTACGTTGTATTCTTAGATCCTAATCCGCATCCAAGCACCATCCCCACGCCATCGGTGTGGGTCTGTCACCCCCCCCCCCCCCCCCCCCCGCCTGCTCCTTCTCGCTTCCTCGCGGTCCCTATGCTGGAGTTCGAAGCGCGACACCTTCCTTGAAATAATGGCGACCTGTCTGTGTGGTCACCGAGGCGATTAGAAGCAGACGTTCCTTCACCACTCCGTTCTCCTTCCAGTCGATCCACCATCCCTCCCCCGCACGACACTAGCTGCCAGCTGGTCAATGAACTTACTGCCCTCTATATTGCCATGTATGTATGCCACACATACATGTCAGATTTGTATCGCTCTAAGACCTGCACAACAACCCGTAGCACGCATGAATCGAAGCATTAGTCTATCTGTGAGTGGTATCTCACCAACCTTGCAAAGATGGGTTTTGAGAGAAAAAAATCGCTGAGGGCTGAGGTCTACCTCTCAAATAATACATACCTGGTACATACCGTACCTACCTGGTACATAATATAGCAGTGTTGGAAGGAATACCACCCTGGGCTGGGTAATCCATCGATCTTTTCCCCCTATTTGTACAGTATGGGCCCGCCCACAAGAAACGCCTAATCTGGGCAAGCCTGAGATTCTTATGGGGACGTCATCTTCAAACAACCTTGAGCATGGGCTATTGTATACCAGGTAGGATTTAGTGTAGATTTCACACCACTGAGCCGTTTTTCTCAAACTAATTTTCTTAGCGTTCTCCAAAAAATGAGCGGTATGTTCCTATTAATAGTGGGCACTTTCGCATTGGCGGGCCTATACTGTAGCTCAGCAGTTAACGCCCTCACATTTGACGTCGTGGAAGACACGGGTTCGAATCTCACTTCGAACGTTTCTTTTACAGAAGAAGCCGCTCGCGCATGCGTCCCTGAACAACATATATATGCATCTCTCCCTGGTTCCCCAGGTATTGAAACGAAGCGGATAGGCCAGCGTACGGCCGAATGCGGTACCGACGCCCCAAACATCCCGCCGTTCAGGGAAAATATGTCAGGAGGCATGTCAAGCTACGCAATGCGAGCGCCGTCAAGGGTGTAAGGGCCGAGAGTGTTAAGCACTGAAACCTAGTCATTTGGTGTCAGTCTAGTTGCTTTACGTCGAGGGGTCAAAGTGCTGTCTCCTGACATCTTTGGTTTAGCGGGGGGGAGATGGCCGTATACGGTACCAACGCCCCAAAGATCCCGCCGTTCAGTGGGGGTGGCAGAGTTCACAAGGATTACCCTGGGCTGGGCAATCGATCGAGATTTTACCTCTATAGCTCAGTACCTACCTGGAAAAAAATGAGATCAGGGCGAGATCTCTCTGGTGTGTATCTGCCCTGAAAGATCTAGATCATTAAAAGAGGTGAGGGTCTGAATCGTCCGACCTTTCCTCGGGACTTCGCGGTCTGGACTTCCTTGGCGGCTGAAAATCTCCTATTGATAGCTGTATCTGCTCGCTGGTGGTGCTGTGCCTCTTCAGAATCCAGTCAGCGGTGTGCGTAGCTTGTTGCTGCTGTGTTTGTGTGCATGAACAGGATCTCAAACACGGAGCCCAACTTGTACTTCAAGCCCGTTTGCTAACTGCGAGCGCGTAGATGCTGTTTCAAGCGCTACCTCGGGCATACTCTCAACGGGACGGCTTGCACCATGGGGCGTGTCGGTCGCATGAATGGGGAGCGCCACGCATCCAGTGCGAGTACGATCGGCCGAACCAGCACACGGCGCAGAAAATCCCCTGCGGGTGTCAATCTGAAGTACCCCCTCTCCCCTACATCAAAATTCTGTAAATATATCACGTAACTCCCGCGCATGTGTATGCATACCAAAGATCAAAGAAGATATCCCCCGTCGACCTGCACTTGGGCTGGGCTAACGCTCGCAGTCGGCCGCGCTTCCAGGCTCGGGCACGACGAGGGCGCTTGCGAAGTTGCTGGCAGGTTGCCGAAGCCCAGTTAAAGCCCAGGTCACCGGAGCACCAACAAAAGGCGGACCAAAACAAAAAAAAAAAGTACGCCCGTCCACGCAGCAGTGGTGAGCTTGCCTGTACACCTCTCTTCGCCGATGCAATGCCCATTTGGGTATTACTACGAATATCCAAACCGTGCTTATATTTCCGTACGTATTGTTGGCTGAACAGCAGCTCGAAGAAGTGCCATATATATGTCATCGGGGTGCGGTGCTCGTACTATGCTCGTGGCCGAGGGTCGGCGAAGAACAGGAAGAGAGCAATGGTGCCAAGGGTTGGACGAAAGTCCAGGTCGAGGCGGTGTCGCTCCCACGTTCTGTGACGTCTCTCGTCTCATTCGCAATTTGTTGTTTTCGAGTCTGCGAGCTGGAGACAAACGAGCGTTTCTGATACGTACGATACTACCTGGCACGTACCTGGTACTTGACTACCAGGTATTAATATTAATAATAGTGTCCCCTCTATAGACACCAGTACGAGCGTTTGGCGAGGGGAGGGCCCCGGCGATCACTGCTGTTGTTGTTACATCTGTAAGTCGACGAGATCCCACGAACTTCGAAACACACCTGACATATTTTGCTGGTTACGTACAGTAGCAGTACTTGCTGCTGTAGGTCGCTCAGTCACCGCCGCCGTGGGGAGGAGAGCCAGATCACGTTTGCTCGCTGTTCGAAGTGCAGCTATCATATGTGATACCTGGTACCATGGTATGGTGAACGAGAACTCGTACGCACGCATCGTAAAACGTAATTCCAGATATTGCCAATCGCGCCGGACAACCCCCATGCTTATGTTAAAAATAAGACATAAAATAGGCGTACTGCGCAGCTTGCAATAAAGTTCAGCCTCGACTATTAACATTAATATTCGATCAGTCTAACTCACAGAGCTTGACGTATTTTTAGAATGATTTCATAAAACCGTTCTGGTACGATAAGAGCCTCTGCCTGTAACGTGTGCCGCGTGCAACACATTCGAACAAAATAACGCCAGTGATGATGATGATGATGAAGATGATGATGATGATGATGATGATGATGATGATGATGATGATGATGATGATGATGATGATGATGCATGATGGTGATGATGATGATGCATGATGGTGATGATGGTGATGATGTGATGATGCATGATGGTGATGATGATGATGATGATGATGATGATGATGATGATGATGATGATGATGATGATGATGATGATGATGATGATGATGATGATGATGGTGATGGTGATGGTGATGATGATGATGATGATGATGATGATGATGATGATGATGATGATGATGATGATGATGATGATGATGATGATGATGGTGATGATGGTGATGATGTGATGATGTGATGATGCATGATGGTGATGATGATGATGATCATGATGATGTGATGATGCATGATGGTGATGATGATGATCATGATCATGATGATGATGAGGATGATGAGGATCATGTTGATGACGATGATGATAATCATGATAATCACGACGATGATGATGATGATGATGATGATCACGTTTTCACGTTGTAGATACAAAAATGTGCCGCACTGCAGCAGTATGCTGTCTCTCCTCTGCTACTCTCTCCTTCCGAAACGCATTTATTGGGTTTCCGTACTACACCAGTACAACCCCGCCGTGTTTCTTCTATGTACGCACGATTTAAAAAATAAATAAAAAACGGCGAATATCCCGGCCAGGCCCATCAGTAGCATTCTACGTGTCAATAGAATACTGCTGCCAGAATATACTGTGCCGCCAGTGCCCAGCCCTAGTTTTGGAGCTGCGCGCCATTTCCCATCGTAGTCCAAAAACGAATTGCGGGAATTATCTCCGTTTAACCCTTTTAGGACTGCAGTCTCGTTTTGGGGACAATTGGGGAAACGAATACTTGGAATTTGAGTTGATTGTCCCCAAAACGGGACTTGCAGTTCTAAAAGGGTTAAGGCACCCCTTGCTATGTTGCTGGACACCTTCATGCCAAATTGCTCGGTGGCACGAAGAGTCCGCCTTTTTCTAGATTTCAGTTTGAACGTATGCCAGTAAAGGCTCCCACGTTGAGCTGGCTATTATATGAAGGGGTAGATGCCCTAACTGTGGCCTCCGGCGGGCCCTACGCGGGCGGCGGCCTCCGGCGGTCCCCCGGGGGACCCTGGCAGGAGGGGTCCCCGGGGGCCCTTGGCGGGAGGGGACTCCGGGGGGCCCTTGTCGGAGGGAGCTCCGGGGGGGGGCTGGCGGGGGGGGCGCACCTCGCCTACGGCTCGTGGTGCGGGAATCGCACCACGCTCCGGCTGCCTAATTATAAACCTGGCACCATACCTATTTACGTTCGGACAAAAGTCAAGGTGCCCACGGCCCCACTTTTCAATTCGGTGCCTGTTGCCTTTTTGTGTGGGCCGCTGGTTCAAAGGCTGTCTGTTCGCTCGAGGCACAACTTTGTCCTTGGCCTCCAACGCAGAACCGACCCTTCTCCTACAGTAGTGCGGTCAATAAATCCGTTTAGAACTGCAGTCCCGTTGTGGAGACTAAGCACTTGTAATTAGAGTCAAATACATGCTCCTGCAGAGTGCAGTGCTAAAACGGTTGGCGCACTACATAGAGAGAGATAGGCCACCATTTAGTGCGGTTAACGCGCTGACTATAGCGGGGCCATCCCGCGTCCATATCGCTACGTGCATCAGTTCAAATGCAGGGCAGTACCGCCGTAAAAGGGCGGGTATTGTCGGAGAACTTTTTTTTGGCAGAATTTCCAAACTTGAGGAAAATTTGCAAGTTTGCATCATGATACGGAGGCTTCCTGTCACGATTTGTGGTATTTTACAGAGGGAAAAATGCCTATTAATAGTAAGTTCCTTTTGACATGTTCACATCCCAGGGATTTGGATGAAAAAAAAACAGGAATATATTGAAGATCAACAAAATTGCGCGAAAAAAAACAGAAAACTGGAAATTCTGGACATTCTGGGCGGAAAAAAAATCTCCGACACTAAAGGCCCTAATAACAAACACTCGAGATAACACACACACCCGGATGAGTTTTTCCAAGGTGATTTAGACTACGAAAACACCTATTACGGGGGGCCATAGTTAACAGGACCAAATATTGTTAGTAAAAATGGTTAAACATATACTGGTAGGTTTTTATGTATACCATAGGTCCTGTTAACTATGGTCCCCCGTAATAGCGAAACTATAATGGTAACATCTCGAAGAGTTTTTTCCCCCCCGTAGCCGCGCCATTTTGGTTGACTCCCCGCCCCCCCCCCGTGGTTTAGGAGAAAATCGGCTCTAAAATTCGTCCCGGCAGGTGTCTTAAGCGTGTTAAGAATCGTGTTGCATTGGGAAATGCGTACTACACTGGATGTCAGAATAAGGACCAATTGGCCTTGATGTTGATGTATAAAAGTGTCTTACAATTCTGGCCGGAGTGCAACGGCAGCGCAGCAGCTGTCTGCTGGCTCTATCTAGCCCCGCTAGGCGAGAAACACCAGCGGGTAAGGGTCCCTTTTTATGTTGAAAATAGACCGCGAGAAAAGGGTCAGGGTCATATTTTATGTAGGGAACAGGCCGCGAGAAACCCGCGCAAGTTGTTTGCATGTTTGCAATCGGATTTCTCCGCGAACACCGTAGTAATCGTCGCAATTTGCCCATTTAGTTGTGTCTTGAGCACGATGATTCGTTGTTGTCTGCCTGACCTTTTTTAGAGGTATGCGACGTGCAATGGGAGTGCGCATCGAGCTTCATCGTAGCTTACGTAAATGTCGAAAATCGGTTTCTGGGCTGGATGCATCTATATGAGGCTTAGCTCACAAGAATATCAAAAAAAAAAAAGTTGTGTTGGATTGTCCGACTTGGGTTTGAAGAAAAGTCCAGAAAAAAACGGTTGTTGGGTGGAGTATACCAGGTATCTATCGGACTCAGCTTGCAGATTTTTTTATTTTTTTTTAACGCTTGTTGGGTTGGGTATATCCATCGGGCTTAGCTTACAAAAATATCAAAAATAGTTTGTTTGATTGGGTATATATATCGGGCTCAGCTTACAAAAAAAAACATAAAAAATCGGTTGTCGGGTGGGGTACACCAGGTATCTATCGGACTCAGCGTACAAAACTGTAAAAACAAAAACGGTTGTTGGATTGGGTATATCTATCGGGTCTAGCTCACAAAATATCAAAAATCATGTGTTCGGTTGGGCATATCAAATGGGCTCAGCTTACAAATTTATAAAAACAATCGGCTGTTGGGTTGGGAATATCTACCGGGGCTCAGCTTACAAAGATGTCAAAAATCGGTTGTTGGAGTGGGTCTATATACTTCTATCGGGACTGGAACACTCAAACTATGAAAAATCGCTTGCTGGCTGCGGGAGGGTGTATATGGGGTTTAGTTAAAGAACATACCAAGTGCATATACATGTATATAATATAATATACATCTATATAATACATGTGTCAAAAATCGGTTGTTGGCTGCGATATGTCTGGAGCCTCCCGGTTGAGGATTGGTTTTTAGTAAAATGTTCGGTGCTGCTGCCTGTACACCCCTCTATATATATGCCGTGCTTTTACGGTGACGGCACACGGTGGCAATCTGTAGCAATCAGAAATTTACGACGGGACCAAGGGTTAGCCGCCGCCCCCCTCATGTTCAGACGCCTCCTTTGGCTTTGACTATTACGGGGAACCAAGTTGAGTAGGACCTACGCTACACACAAAAACCCACCAGGTATATATTTCGTTATTTTTACTATTCAATATCAATAGTTGGTCCTATTTACTATGGCCCCCCGTAATAGTATGCTTACGGGGGGGGGTGTACTCGATAGGAGAGATGTACTCGATATCATGCATGGCCGTAGTCGTATGACCATAGACCCTCGCATCCCTACAATGCCGGGACGGAGCACGCCGGGGTCTCACTGATCAGGCAGACATTGCTTGCACCAAGCGCGAAGCGCCGTGAGGTGTCTGGCGAGTCGCATGAAGGGTGAGCTGCATCCTACCAAGAACCGCTTTTGAGGCGGACTTGCATATGGACGACAGCTTCAATGAGTTGATTTAATTTCCGGTGTAGGCATTTCCAGAGACAGCAATGGGATTACTATGTAACTGCCTCTTGGGTGCCTTACCTTGAACACTACGTGATACGATCATTCCCAATTGTGCGAAGTAAAGGTTCTTTGCCTCGCACAAATGATCTAACTTGACAACCAGCTGTGGGCGACCGCCAAAAAAAAAAAAAAAAAAAAAAACGGTACCCTGGTTGTCTATTTAGCTCACGTAATGAGCGGCATGTTTTACAGTGTCGTTGCCAACCGACGCCAGCCCAACCTATAAAAAATAGGGGGTGGGGGGCATACTGTAGTATCACATATTTAAATAGTAATCAGAACCTACGGCGGACCTATCTAGACATAAACCCCCGTGTGTATATATAGGACGCGCCATGCGATAGAGGTGGCACATTTCCGCTAAACTGTTTTCGGGATGGCGGGGCTCCTTAACCCTTTTAGCACCGCAGTCCCGTTCTGGGGACAAACCAGTCAAATTTCGCAAGTAGTTTTGTCCCCAAACGGGACTACGGTTCTAAAGGGGTTAACCCTTTTGGGGCCGCAGTCCCGTTTCGGGGGCAAAATACTTAGAGTTTGAATGGTTTGCCCCCACAACGGAAGTGCGGTTCGGTTCTCACAAAAGGGTTAACAGAAAAAAACGCCGGAATACCAATCTTGTTTCGAAAAATGACATTTTCGTGTACTTGGGCCATGGGATCGTTCATCGGGGTGCAATTTGATTTTCTGCTGAAGTCAGTTTCGGATGAGGTGTGGAGCTCCTTAACCCTTCTAGAACCGCGGTCCCGTTCTGGGGACAAACTACTCAATTTTCAAGTAGCTTGTCCCCAAAACGGGACTGCATCCCTAAAGGGGTTAGGTGAGGAACTCTCTAGAACAATTAGAGGGAGGTTCTATCGTAGAACACCCCACAGTCGCCATGTTTTGTTATGAAAATCTTCTCTAACATATGGTGCGAACGCACGGGCGAGCAGTCTGCGACTGATCCACAATCAGTAAAACTTGACGTGCTTGTGCGTGACCGGCGATTATTTTTTGGGGGACGCCGCACGCTGGTTTGTCCCGCGGCAAACAGCCCTGTAACTAATTGAGCGGTGAGAAACCCGACGTGCTCCATCCCGGCATAGGAGGGATGCGAAGGTCTATGGTCTTACGACTACGGCCATGCATTATATCGAGCACACACACACCCCAACACACCACACACGTTTTCCTCGAAATGTCGCCCATATGCAAGAAAACCCGCCTCACGAGCGGTCCTGAGTAGGATGCAGCTCACCCATCATGCGGCTCTTCCAACAGCACCTCTCGTTTCGCTTCGAGAACTTTGGTACAAGCACTGCCTGCAAAGTCCGACGTGCTCCGTCCCGGCATTGTGTAGGGATGCCAAAGTTCACTTGGTCAAATAACCATGGCGATGCCGTGACAAGATTACCCCCTCCCCCTCAAACAGTGTTCATGCTGAAAACGTCTCTTTTTTAATAGTCTCCCGTCTGCTTTGTGCTAAAAGCCATTAGCTTTTCTGACCCCCCCCCCCGTATTTTCCTCCTAAACAACGTACACACGCACATCGATTGCATTGCCCCCTTACCGCAGTGTTCGTAGAAGGAAGGAAGGAAGGAAGGAAGGAAGGACAATGCGAGCTCCTGGGGGGAAAATTTGGGGGGGGGCTTCTGAACTCTTCACCGCCGCCACCGGTGCCACGGCCACAGCGCTGCTCGCTCTGTTGGCCGCCACCAGCCAGCTCCACTATGGGCACTCGCTCTCGAGCAGCGTCGTCTGTGCCACGGAAGCGGCTATCTGCCTCTCTATCGCCGACTGCAGCGCGTGCGTGGACACCCTTCAAGCCATCCTGGCGTCTTCCGAGATAGGCGTCGGGAGCAGCACCGCGGGGTGCGAGGGCCTTTTCTCGGGCGTGTGCGGGGCCTTGGCAGAGACCGGGTGCGACCCCGCCAATGGGGAGCTCGTGGACCTTGCCTCGTGCGTTGCGGACGACGTCTTCGGCTGCGCGGGGTTCACCTCGTGCGCGGACGTGGTGATCGATCACGACGATGATGATGCTGCTGCTGCTGCTGCTACTACTAGTGCTGCTGCTGCTACCCCGGCCCCTGCAGTCGACACCGAAGAACCCACCACGGTGCCGCCCCCTAGCTCCAGCTCCAGTTCCGCCCTCGAGGCGTCCCTTGCGCCTACCACGGCAGTGGTAACCGTCGGGCCACTCGGCAGCACTGTTGCGCCGGCTCCTACCCCTGTTGTGGCGGCACCGGCTGGCTCCACCTTTGCGCCGACTGCTACGATGGCTGGTTTGACGTCGGTTCCGACGTCGGAGACGGTTTCAGAAACGTCCGTTCCGACACCCTCTACCAGCTCTGCTAGCCCCTCTGGCGGGGGGGGTCGAGACGCGGGCGAGCTGACGACGGCGTCGCCCTCGAGCGCGGATGGTTCGCGGGACCCGGTGAACCCGATCACCGAGGCACCGTCCGCTCCGACTGCTGAACCCGACGAGGACGTCGGTACTTCTTCGGGAGGCGGCGTCGGTTGGAGGTCCATCAGCGTGGCAGCGGGAACCGTGACGAGGGTTTTCATTGTAATTGCGTTTTTATTGGCCTTATAAAGAACGTTGTTTTTCTGAATGGTCGGAGGAGGGGGGGGGGGGGGGGGGGGGGGGGTGGACCTAGTTACCCTGGCACCGCCCGCCCCAATTACCCCTCGGTACCGCCCACACTCCGGTTGATGAACCTGGTGAGGATGTCGGTGCTGCCTCCGGATGCGGCGATGATCGGTGGTCGATCATCACAGAAGGGATGGCCGTAACGAGGGTTACTACGGTAGTCGCGTTTCTCTTGACTGTATATGAAACGGCTGTTTCGGGGGGGGGGGGGGGGGGGGGTACTCGATAGGAGAGATGTACTCGATCTCATGCATGGCCGTGGTCGTATGACCATAGAACCTCGCATCCCTACAGTGCTGGGACGGAGCATGCCGGGTTTTCACCGATCAGGGGTAGGGGGGGGGGGGGGGCGTACTCATTTGTTGCTTGCCTTAGTCATTTGACGATTGACAACGCATCCCTTTCGAGACGGGGTAAAGGGTTGGGGGGTGAGGGGGAAGGGGCTGCCAAATGGCTTGGTGTATCTCAGATATTTATAAGCCATAAGGATTACCCTGGGCTGGGTAGTCGATCGATCTTGGTAGCCCCCATGGTTCAGTATGTAGCACCTTCGCACTCCCCTGTAGCTCAGTAGGTAATACCTTGGCATACGTATGATGTTATGGTACAAAAGCGGGTAGTGATGAATATCGACATTAAGACCGAGTCCAATACGATATCGACAACGGGATGAGTCCGATACGACAATATCAATATCAGAGTCGAGTCCATTGCAATGCCGGTAAATAAATAAAAAAAATGTTGTTCAACGATTTCTACATTCGATAAGTCGAAACAGCGTCGCCAAAAAAGTACGAGGATGCCAGGGAATATGGGGGAGGGGGGGGGGGGGGGGGGGCAAAATGCTCTCGATACGTATTTCAACATGCCTGGGGTACGATATACCGAGTGCTCGATATTATGGCATATCGACAAAAAACACGACGTTTCGATATACAGTATCGGAACTGACTCTCGATACGACACTCAACACTATAAACTACATATAACATGTCTGCAGAGTGGTGGTGCCTTTCCCGGATAATTTGGAGTCTCCAGGGCGACAGCAGTGAGAGTGTTCGAGGCGTTTGGCGGCGGCAGCGGGGCTATCTGTTCAACAACCCCCCCCCCCCCCCCCCCCTGGTGCTTTTTCTTTTGACGCGGGTACTTTCTACGATGACAAACAACATCGGGCCTAGGGGTGGGGATGCGTATCGATCTCTTGCCGTCGAATCGGGCTATGTTTTCGTAGGCACCCGACAAATTTGTCCCCTGGGTTTCATTTATCAAATGGTGGAAGGCGTGTCTTGGGTCCATCTTTGTCGCCGCCGCAGGGATTTTGTCGTCATGCCCCACAGCATACCGAATGTATGGCACACGGGTGATGAGATATCACCCGGGTGATAAGATAACACACGGGTGATAGCACAACGCACGGGTAGTAAGGTAACACACGGGTGGGAAGATAACACACGGGTGGGAAGATAGCACACGGATGATGAGATAGCACACGGGTAATACGACAACACACAGGTTATACGATAACGCACGGGTGACAAGATAACACACGGGTGGTAAGATAACACACGGGTAATGAGGCAACACACGGGTGATACGACAACCCACAGGTGATAATCTAACACACGGGTGACATAATTTACCACACGGGTGATGAGATAGCGACACGGGTGACTATATAGCATGCGGGTGATGAGATAACACACGGGTGAAAATATAACACACCGGTGATAAGATGACATATGGGTGACAACATATCACACGGGTGATAAGATACCACACGGGTGATGAGATAACACGCGGGTGGTAAGATAACCCCCCCCCCCCCCCCCCCCCCCCCCCCCCCCCCTGGGCTGAATTCCCTGCAATGCCGGGACGGGTCTCGTCGGGTCTGCACCGATCAGGCAGATATTGCTTGTTGCGCCAAAGCGTGACGCGCGGGGAGGTGATGTTGTTCGGCGAGTAACGTGAAGGGGAAGCTGCTTCCAACTGAGAACCGCTTGTGAGGCGTACATGCCTGCATGTGGATGACAGCGTCGAACGAATCGATGCCCTGCTACTTTATCGCTCACGGCCAAATTCTTGAGAGAACGGGATTTTGGGTGCGTGCAGTGTTCCTATTATTGGTCAATTTGTTTTTTGATTTTACTACGTACGTACCTGGTACGTTTTTTTTTTTATCGTGCTCACATTATTTTTACTTTTTTTTTTCAGGTTAGTTTTTTGTTGCGAGGGTGGAAATACCTGTTCGACCGATCGATATATGTGGCCATCAACCGCACGCGGTATATTTCATAGAATTATTTAATACGTCAGCTGTGAGTTGGACTGGTCAAATAGTTGATACTCAGCTTTGCAAGAGCTGCGTAATACATCTCGTTTATATCCCATTATTTGCAGAATTTACAAATTGTGCATAGTAAGCCGTTCTATATAAAAATGCCCGCGGGATAAATATGGAGGCGTTTTTTGTTCTTTCAACGCGGTGAGAGCTGCCCGTCGGGAGCGGTGCGTGCAGTCGCCATTTGGAGGCTTGCATGTTCACTGCCCGTTGAAGGCTACGATATCGTGTGCCTCGTCTATATCGTGTGCCTCGTCTGTGAATACTGCAAATACGACTGCTGTACGACACATATCGTTCGTGGTGGCCAACAACAACAAAAACAAAAGGGAGGGATGAACGCGTTCTACGATAGATAGAAGTATATAGCACGTTTCCGCTAATTTGTTTCCTGAATGACAGGGGTTTCTTTAGCAAAACGTCGCCGGAAGTGCCAATTTTTGTTTCCAAAAATGACGTCTTTGTATTCTTCGGGAGACGATTTGATTTTTCGGGTGACGTCAGTTTTCGGGTGAAGTATGGAGCTCCTTAAGGTCAAGTGAGGATCGTGAGAAATTTCAGGATGGCCTCTGTCGGAGAACGCCTCGGAGTGTCAGGCCTACCGTCGCGTGAATATATAGGCCGCTCTTAACCCTTTTGGTGCTGTACTGCGGTGCACGGGAGCGTATCGGTCTCGAGCGGGGCTACTACATCAGATATTCATCTTAAACCGAAATGGGCACCCACAGAAAATACGGCACGCACCACTCTGTACCGTATGCATTCAAAACATGAAAAAAACGAAAATCCAACGCGTACATTTCGGGACACAGAGAGGGGATTTTAGTATGCCCGGGGGGGGTGTACTGATATAATATGTGGCTGTAGTCGTATGACCACAGACCCTCACATTCCTACAGTGCCGGGAGGGAGCACATCGGGGTTTCACCGACCAGGCAGGCATGGCTTTCTGTAGGGGGGGGGGGAGGGGGTACGCCTTTGTTGCTTGCCTTAGTCATTTAACCATTGACCACGCATCGCTTTCGAGACGGAGCACCGTTCCTACTCCTAAATAGAGCCACCTCCAACAATTGGGCGCTCACTACGTTGTTTCCATATATTTCATGTCCGTAATGTTTCGCCGTCTGTGGTCACCATCTATCTGCTAGGATAGCGATCGTTTTTCTCGCTACTAGTAGTATCTAGAGTACCAAACCCCTCCATGTCACATTCGTCTGTTTCCCTCACCTCCTCTTCTAACGCATCCCGTTCCTCCTTGTGTATTTCACATTCTTCTACCATGTGAGTTCTAATCTATTTTACTTTGTCACGTGGGCACATCTCTGCATCTACGTCCTCCTCCTCTCGGCTGCTGGTATGCTTCTTTTCTTTGTGCTGACAGGTCCAGGTCCCCTACACGAAATGGCAGTTTCAGCGTGTTCACAAAGTCCATTGGGCCGTGCAGATACATTTTCATTCCTATCCCTTCCCCTAATCCCCCGTACATACTATCTCCCAAGTGTTTCTCCGAATTCACCTGGTTTCTTAGCGCTAGCCTTTTTCTTCTTTCTCCCCTCTCCTCTGCTTCTACGTACCTCCCAAACTTCTTTGAGGACATCATCTCTTCTTGGTTTCCTCCTATATATTTCCATAATTTCTCGCCCGCGATATCCCGCCTTTTCCCAGCTCGCCTTTTTTTTAATTTCTCTCATACAGCTCGATCAACTATGGCTGGCGACCTCTTTTTTGGCATGTTCCTTACTTCATGTTGCCATTTCAACTTTCTCGTGTCTCTGTTTTGCTTGAGTGGGCACATTCCAAGCTCTGCTCTTAGTACTGTATTACTAGTCGTAATTGAGAATCTTAGGGTTTTTTTTAGCTGCTGTCATCTGTACTGTTTCCAACTGTTTTACGAACTTCGCGTTCCCTTCCCATACTTCTTCTGCATATATATTCTAGCTTTGGTACTGTCACATTCATCAGGATACATCTCTTGATCCTAACGTCAAGATGCGAGTCTATTAGGATCGCATCCATATTACCTACGTGTGTGTTTTATCCTGTTACCGTAGCTATTGGGGTGCGGGGGGAGGGGGAGGGGGAGGGGGGGGGGATTGCTACTACGTCGTTCATTGTCTCCGCCACCACAATGTAAAGTTAAAAAAAATTGAACGAAAAAAACATTATACCAAGAAAAAAAGCTCTCCGATAAGAATTACTCTGTATGTAGTAGGAAATAAATCCCGCCAAAGGAGTAGACAGACTCTGCGCAACGTTTTTTTTTATTGCACGTCCCACAATGTTGTGCAAGAGGGGAGGGGCGGGGGGGGGGGGGGGGGGGGGGAGCCCCGGCTTCCACCTATTTGTCATATATATATATGTATTATATCGCCCATATATCGTCAAACGCTACCCTCCCGGCTACCGCTTTCTCTGGCGAAAACTATTAGCCACTTTGGGACTCTGCTGTGATCATAAAACGGTTGCTATATTCCCAATCAGAGCGCAGGCCCGGCAGGCCGAGAATCGCTCTTGAAGTCGTCGGGCGGTTTATCAACCAATTGGAAAAAAAAGCCACGACTCAAAAGTTAGTAGCAGCGCGTTCCTGGGGTCTTCAACGCATTTCGCCCGACCTCAGGATTTTCGAAATCCGAGTTGGTTTCGTCCAAAAAAATAAATTGAAAAAACAGAAAGTATACATACGGAGATTTCTTCTTTCAAGAATGTTTCGAGCGATCAGCGTGAAAGCTCATGCCGCACGTTGTCGGATGTCAATCCTAAAAATAATAGAAAGACCATGCCTTCGTTCTATCAGGTATACGAAAGTAAGTGAAAAAAAAAAAAACTTCGATTCACGGATGTCGCTAAAAATCGCTGTCCATCTTCCCTGAGGTATATATAAACGACCGACATCCTCGCCGTCCGCCAAGAGAGATGGCGTATGTACGATCTCCTGCACAAAGTTAAGATACTATTACTGGGGACCATAGCAGATAGGACCACATCATGCTGTTGTTAACAGTAAAAGCAGGTAAATATAAAGGTTTTCGTGTGTACCGTAGGTCAGATTTTAATATGGCCCCCCGTACTACGAGGAGTAGCACAAAATATGGGGTTCTCAATTCAGGTCTTTATTTTTTTTCGCCTGGATTTGTCTATATTCGCTATGCTCGAGGGCCAGACCACGAGGTATTACCACCCGTACCTTTTGAGTTCTGTTTTTTCATTCTCCGTCAGTTGTGGCCGCAAAAACATTTTTTCTTCATTTTCTCAAAATATTCGATAGTATAGGGGCATAAGCTGACTACCGAATAACGAAAGAGCCAGCATGGGGCAGGCCCGACAACTGTAATGCAGGTCGGCCTAGACGTGCGTACTCACTCAACAGAGGTTGATGTCTTATCTTAATGATGCCCACTTTCCTGGCTCTCAGAGACTTCTCAGACCGGGAGGGGGGGGGGGTTATATAAATTATTTGCGTAGTGTAGTCCTCGAAAAAATTGAAGAAACAAAAATCGGAAGGCTTACAGAGAAGTGCGTGTCGAGTATTTAGCTCAAAATTCGAAGGAAAAAAAAAAGGGACTGAAAAAAAGTGCCTGACCGCTCCAAAAATTGGTGCTGGCCAGCCCCAGCTCGTAGTTAGGACATTTCGAAAGAACCCCCCACTGGTTATTATTTGGCAAAAGATGCCAAAAGGGACCCCGGGTCTTCTGGGTTGACTCGTCCTACGATATGGAGGGGGGGAAGACTTTTTTTTTTTCGGAGCGGAGTTCCTCAACCCGTTAAGAACGGCAGCAGTCTTGTTTCGGGGACAAACCAGTCGAATCCTGAGTAGATTGTCCCCAAAACGGGACTACGGTACAAAAACGGGTCAAAGCATTAAGGGGCCAACCTTACAGGGAAAACAGCAGTCCGATTTTGAGGAATGGACTACTTCCAGCTTTTTTTGTGTTAAGTTTGCGTCCCCCAAAACGAGACTGATTTTTTTTGCTTCTAGGACCCCAGTCCCGTTTTGGGGGTAAACTACTTGAAATTTGAGTGGATTGTCCCCACATATGGGACTGCGGTGCTAAAAGGGTTAATGGGTAATTCTAATATAAATTCACGTGCAGGTACTCACGTAGAGTCGAAGGATAAATTCACTTGCAGCTAGAGTCGGATGTTCTTCCTTTTTTAACGTAAACAGTGCGTGCGGTACTACCATTACCGGCGGCTATATATAGTAAATAGGACCTACGGTACACACAAAAACCTATCTATATCCTCATTTTTACCAACAATATTTGGTCCTATTTACTATGGTTCCCCGCAAGAGAGGGGTTAACACCGTTTCTACGATTGCGAACCCGTTGCGTTTAATTGTTTTTTTGCAATCATCACTTTTACTTTCCCGCCTAACTCTTGGGAGGTTTTACCCTCAACGAGCTTCTGGACAAGCTGTAGTCACAGGTAGGTGTCCGCCCTTATCCCCCCCCCCCCGGTACGTGCCTTCGTTTTTTGTCGCGCATAGGGTTCAGCATTCATTCCCACCGCTCGTCGGTTTTCATCGAATGCAGCTAACTCACTCACGCTCCTCCCGCTATCCGCCAAATCGTTTTATTGTATGCCAAGAAAAAATCCCCACGATAATGCGCTCGGCGAGGCTCGAACCCAAGATATCGATTTTGATAGGCACGCGGGCCCCCTACCAAGCCACCGAGGACGCCATCACGGGAGACAAACCACTCAGACATTCCAAGCAGCAGCTTGCCCCCAAAAACGGGACCGACTGCAGCAGTAGCCGTCCAGAAAGAAAGGGGGTTTGAACCCAGGTCCCTGTACCTATGACCCAACCAATCACATCGTTGGAATGAATGCCATTGATGTATCACAAGTACTATATAAAGCATTCGTCGTTGGAGATACCCTCATGCAGGCGGCCACAGGGTTGCTGGTCATGATATATATATATATATATATAATTATAATATATATGTATATATCGTCCCCGGTGGCTTGGTAGGTGGTCCGCGTGCCTACTATCAAGATCAATTTCGTGGGTTCAAGTCTCACCGAGTGCACGCTCGTGGCTTTTTCTTGCAAAAAAAAAAAGAAATTGATAAGCGGAAAGCGCGAGAGCGTGAGTCAGCTACATTCGATGAATGAATATCGACGAGCAGTGGGGATGCTGAACGCTATGCACGACAAAAAAATAAATGCACGTACCTGGGGGGAGAAGGTTGGGCACCTGTGACCACGGCTTGTCCGCAAGCTCGTTGAGGGTGAAAATTCCCACGAGTACTCGTAAGGCTTGAAAGTAGAAGTGATGTTGAAATATATATATGCATATATTTATTATATATATATATAATATTATATACATATTATAATATTAAAATAATATATACCAGGGTATACATATTATTTATTATATATATATATATTAATATAATAAAAAATATATGTTGTTATATACCAGGTACCAGGTATGTGATATATTTCTTGTCAGTTTTGGGTGGAGAGTCGTACGTAGAGAGCTCCTGGTGTGAAGAGCCTTCCGACTTTTCTGCCGCATCTAACGGATAGGGACAGTTTGGGGAAATGAAAGCGTATGCGTCGGGTCTTAGCTTCTGAATCGGGCCGCGCGGGGGGGGGCGCGCGGGGGGGGGGGGGGGTGGCGCGGGGGAGGGGAGGGGGGGGGTGTACTCGACAGGAGAGATGTGCTCGATCTCATGCATGGCCGTAGTCGTATGACCATATAGAACCCCTCGCAACCCTACAATGCCGGGACGGAGTATGTCCGGTTTTCCCCGACCAGGGGCAGGCGTTTTTCGATTTAAAAAAAAAAAGGCTGGGCTTCTCGGTGACCCCTACTGCACATAGACACTCGAAACGAAATATAGCCGAAACAAAAGCTAAAACCCTCGCACAGGGTATACCTGGTACTTAATATTGCGGGGGGCCATAGTAAACAGGACCAAATATTGTAAGTAAAAATATCGAAATATGTAGGTTTGAATGTGCACCGTAGGTCCTATTTAATACGGCCCCCCGGGATAGTAGTTGAAGGAATTAGACGAGAGTCGACAAGGGAACAAAAGGGTTGCAGGCTTCTCGCGATAACACTGCAGCAAGGCACGGACCGTGTACCTGGGAGGGGAGAAAAACGCCTGTTTTTAGTATTACGGGGGGCCATAGTAAATAGAACCAAATATTGTTATCAACAGGAAAAAATTATAAAAGATCAAATGTTGCTATTAATAGTAAAACATGACAAATATACTGAAGTATAGTTTTTTTGTGTATCATAGGTCCTATTTACTGTGGTCTCACGTAATGGTACTCCGATGGAGAGATGATGAGGAGGCCGAAACAAAACACAAACACGCGCAAACGCAAACTCGAACAACCAAAGAACAAAGTCCATGGTTGGTGCCAAACCAAGACACGCCAACCATGGACTTTGATAGAACGGTCAGCACTTCCTTTGGCACAAGCAAAAAAAAAGCTTCAGAGTGTATTTGTCCTTTCATGCGTGTCGGCAACGAAGAGCACCTATCTGTCTGTCTGTCTGTCTGTCTGTAGGTCTGTATGTCTGTCTGTCTGTCTGTCTGTTCGTCTGTCTGTCTCTCTGTCCGTCTGTCTCTCTATCAGTCTGTCTGTCTGTATGTCTGTCTGTCTGTCTGTCGGCCATCGTTCATCATCACCATCATCATCATCATCATCATCACCATCACCATCACCATCATCATCACCATCATCATCCACCATCATCATCATCATCATCATCATCATCATCATTATCATCGCCCCCACCCCCCCCCCCAGTATCATCAAATCAATCATCAATCAATCATCCCCCCCGCCCCTCACCAGTCACTCAGAAAAACCGGAAGAAACGAGGAGGCAGGCAACGACAACAACAGCCGGCCGCGGCCGTACGTACGTACGTACATAATACATGACAGTACCACCAGGTACCAGCGGCAGCAGCACCTAACCCCACGTATACCACGAATATCGCGGAGTGCCACACAGCAGTGCACGCACAGCACGCATACATACCGCGCATGCCAACATGCCGTAAAAAAAAAATCAAGAACAACAACAACAATGACAACAAGGAACAACAGAGCAACGACGTCTCTCGCACGCGGCACAGTCTCTCGGAAAATGCCCCTTCCCTCCTCCTCCTTCTCGAGAGTCTATACAAAACCAGGGTCGCAGTCGAACCCAGGGACCTACATGGCGAACGAAGGGTAGAAACCTCCTGCCTAGGGTACTATCATCCTTTTTAGGGTACATCTACGCGTATCACAATCCTTACTCCCCCCCCCCCCCCCCTCCCCCCCCCGCCCCCCCCTCTCCCTCCCCCGTGTCCATCTCCAACCCGAACAGGCGTTTCGACAACACTACAGCATAGCAGCAGTATTTGCATATTCATGCCGCCTCTATAAACAAAACGGTCGGGGTTTCCACACAACGCCCACATGGATAATCTTCTAGGCGGAGGTGTGTGTTTGTGTGTGAGACTGTACTGTTGTGTCTACCGCTCCCGCTGCTGTCAGAGAAACGATTACAACGACGGGGTGAATGAAGAATTAAAAAAAAATCAACATCAACAACAACAACAACAAAAAAAAAAAGCAACGCAACGCAACGCAACGCAACGCAACGCAACGCAACGCAACGCAACGCAACGCAACGCAACGCAACGCAACGCAACGCACGCGCACGCAGCGCAAAACCACTACCGACGGGACTGCATGCCGACAGCGTAAAACGAGGTGGGTCTACCCCTCGTGCTTGTTTTGTTGGATAGATCTTTTCTTCCTTCTATGGTACACACGAAAGCTTACAAAATACGAACCACGGAACCACCACTCCACTCCCCTCTCCCCCCCCCCCCACCCCTCCTCTCCTCTCCGCCTCCCGCCTCCAAGCTAAGGAAAACCAAATATGGTCAGCAAAAAAAAAAAGGACGAAAATGGGCAAGGGAACAATGTTGGGGTTCATCAGTGTGTACCAATTTTGGGGCAACGAAACACTAAACACACGCACCAGCCCACCTCAAACCTCGCCCCAACCCTCACCCAATCATGCCCACCATGCCACCCCGCCAACCAGCCGTACAATAACT